>JAADVE010000045.1:0-44373 GCA_023334595.1 Pythium utonaiense | reverse complement strand
TGCCTCTCGCAGCTGGTGGCGGCGAGTGAGTTGGATGCGAGCCACGTACGATCGCGCGGTGGATTGGAACGCCCTTGAAGTGCTCTTCGTTGTGCTCGATCATCTCCTTGACCAGTCGAGGAATACCCGGCAGCACGTACACGTTGTGCAAGACCGCGAGCGGCACCCACGAGTTGGTTGTGAGCACCTGGCACCCCTCGGGCAGCAGCGCCATTCGCTTCATGTCGTCATTGAGGAAGCTTGGAGCAGCGCCGCGCGCTGCCAATGCTGCATTGAGTGCATCAATTGTCGGCTGGTGCATCTCCAATCCACGGCCAAACGCGCGTGCCTGTAGAGGATCACATCGCGTCAAATCCTGTTTCTATGCTTGGTCAAACGGCATACTACTACTCACCACACCCTCATAGGTGATGTCGTCGTGGGTTGGGCCGATGCCACCCGTTGTGAACACGTAGCCTTTTGGACCGACCAGATCCGACAGCTCCTTGACGGTGTTCGTGATCGTCTAGCAGAACCATGCAATGGATTGTCAATCGGACTTCGTCCATGTTCCGTAGACCCAAAACATCCAGTGCTGAGCCATTTACGTCGAGTTCATCCGGGATCACAGCGATGCGGACGAGATCAATGCCTCGACGGAAGAGGAACTTGGCCAGGAAGTGGGAGTTCGTGTCCTGGGTCTGCATATTCGTGTCATTGACAATTAAATTCCTCGTGTCCCACCCGCAACGCACTCGTCACTGAGCAGCTCACCTTGCCGGACAAAACTTCGTTGCCAACGACGCATACGGCCGCGCGTGGGCCCGTGATGACTTCGGTGGAGGAGGCCTCGGTGCTGGACATGGTGTTGGGATGCAGAGAGGCTCGCGTGTGCTTGATGGTGCTGAAGCAGCGATGAGCTGCACGGATGCGAAGCATTTGAAACCTTCCAGTCCGATGCTGATTTCGTCAACAGCTCCAATCGTATCTCAAACGGATGACATCATCAACCTCATTAATGTGGTACACATCCGACGATGTAGCCAAGCAGTCAGGCGGTATAAATGGTGTCGTTACAAAACACGGTGCGATAGTTACCGTTTGTTTATGGATAAATCCCCAAAGAGCCGCACCCATTATCAGGAGTCGTGATGGGCTTCAGACCTCTTGCTTGAGGGTCTCCAATCGGTATCCGACCGAGTGAACTGATGGTGGAGATGGCGGAGGCATCGCTTGCTCAGCAACTATGGACACTTCGTAGTGCCACGACATGGCCACACACTGCGAAGGATCCACGCGTTCCACGTGAGCCTGGAAGTATGCGCAGAAACGTCTCCATTGAGGAGACCTGCGAGTTCTACGGTGTGAAGGACGCGATCTCAGGATGCCGATACCCGCGCTCCTGCCGCGACTGCCTCGCGAGACCGGGCTGCTTTATCGCCGGCAATGGAGCCTGTTCTTCTTCTATCAACTACATCCCTAACATGGACTATCGAAACGCGACGTTTTCAAACGACTCGGCTGTGTCAATGTCTGCACGTGCCCACTTCAAGGCTGGCGCTGCCACGTACTGCAGTGCCAACGACTCGGTTTGCTCGACATGTCGCGCTGAGTTCAAGCAACGCGCACGATCAAATGACGCATTCGATGAGCTATCCACGCAGTTCTGCCTTGGCCAAGCTGGTTGTGTGTGCATCGCAGCGTGCGAAGTACCTGACGTGTTCGCAACGCGGGTCTACGACCGCGACTGTATGCAGCCACGACCTACAAAGAAGGGCGTGGACATGCCCACTCGCCAGAATTTTACGAGCAAACATCGAGACCCTCGCTCTGCATTGGTGGACGTTCTGAATCGCAGGCTCGCTGAAGAATCATGTGCCTACTACACAGAGCAAGATGTTCGAGGCTGCCGTCGCCCCCGCACCTGTCAGGACTGTCTGAGGAGAGATGTGAGTAGCAGCTTCTACTCGAGGGTGTGGATTGGTATTCTCACGGATGGTCTGCTTGATAGGGATGTGTGATCTCAAACTTCATGTGCGCGGGCATGGACAAATACGACGTCACACAGGATTTCCGCACGATCACGCTTGACAGTAACCACAGTGCCAGGATACCATCGTCGCCGCTATTCCCTTCAGAGAATACCACCTACTGCCCAGCAACCGACCAGATCTGCTCCGACTGCCGCACTCGCTTCTCGCAGAAGTCGTATGATTCCTGGGAAAGTGCAAGTATTGTCTCGGAGTTGTGCATCGGCCAAGATGGCTGCGTGTGCGTGGAGTTGTGCGAGAGTGAGCTGTGGTCGTCTGGTGTGCAGGACGAAAAGTGCAGGTATCATCGAGGCAACGGAGCAGGAGCTTATATGATAGCTGGAGCGCTCTGCGTCTTTGTGTGGCTCTTGCTGTTGATGGCGTACAAGTGTTCCACACTCAGAAGTATGCCTTCTATTCGACGTATCGTGGAGCAAGAGGTGGCTCGTGTGTGGCGTCACATGCTGGACGAAGTCCCCATTCTGATGGAACTTGATCTATTTGGGTGGCGACGCTACCATGAAGGGCTACTGTACAAGGAACAACAACTACTCCAAGGTGAGGAGCTTGTGTCGCCTGTTTACCACCCCATGGATTTCGATTGTATCCAACCGACTGCCCCCGACTTCGACGACGATGATTCATCGGCACCGACCGCTCAAGATCCGAGGGCGTTAGCATCAGCTCCGCTCTATCGCGCTTCGCTGCGCGAAGCAACAGTCGAAGAGGACCAGGATGCGGATTTTTCGACACCCAGCGCTCCAGACTTTGATGTGGACGAATCAATCTTGTTGCAAGCTACAGAGAGACAGATAGGCGAAGCTTGTAGCGTCATTACACACCGGCCTCGAGGTAGTGCTCGAATGTGATCGAGTTGAGTGTGTCATTTGATTGCAAGGAAGGGCTATCGCCGGTATGCTCTAAGACATGACTAAAATTTAGGCTGTTTGCCCTGCTTTCATCACAGCTGAGACTGCTGGAAGTGGAAACCCTTGGTCGCAGCGACGATCTCATCCGCAACGAGCTTGACCTCTTCTGCGTTGCGGCCATCGATGGTGAGGCGCGTGTTGTAGCTTTCGTCACGCTCTCCCGTCTTGTCGTCCGACAGGTTCAGGTAGCTGCCGATTTGCACGTTTGGATGGCGATTCTGGACATCCTTGAGAGGACTGGCGAGCTCACCTTCCCACATAAGCGTGTGGACCTGTACACAGACAGCCACAACGCGTCAGTACCAGCGGCGAAAACACTCCGATGCGGGCTATCGTTCGGCACGTACGATCGAACGGTGGATTGGCACGCCCTTGAAGTGGTCTTCATTGAACTCAATCATCTCCTTCACCATACGCGGGATGCCTGGGAGCACATACACGTTGTGCATCACAGCAATAGGCACCCACGAGTTGGTCGTGAGAACGTCGCAGCCCTCGGGCAGCATCGCCATGCGCCGACGGTCTTCGTTCACATCACTCGCAGGGCGACCGCGGCTGATCATGTGCTCCGTGAGACCATCCAGCGTGGGCTGGTGCAGCTTCACGCCTTTGCCAAACGCCAGGGCCACGCCTTCGTACGTGATGTCATCATGTGTCGGACCGATTCCGCCGGTGGTGATCACATAGCCGTCGGGACCAACCAGATCCGAGAGCTCCTTCACAGTCGATGCAATCGTCTAGGCACCAAATCAACAACCATTGTTCGTCAGCATTACAGGGGGCAAGCACACTCTGTCCTTAGTGCGCAAGCACTCACATCCATCTCGTCAGGGATGATGGAGACGCGCACGAGATCGATGCCGCGTCGGAACATGAACTTGGCAATATAGTGAGAGTTCGTGTCTTGCGTCTGCAACCACCATCACAGCCACAGTCAGCCCAGCGTCCAGCGCAGCATCGCCACATCACCGCATATCCTGCGCATTACACGATCCGACCTTTCCGGAGAGCACTTCATTGCCGATCACGCAGACCGCAGCACGCGGACCGGTGATCAGCTCGCTGGAGGATGCAGCGCTGGACATCGCGTACTGGGAAACTGCAAAAAGAGTGCGAGCCGCGATGCGCCGCTTGTTGAATAGCCGAGCTGCCGACCGCACGCCGAGCATTGTCACCACCTTGCAATGCGCAATGTGGAATGGCCTGTCACTCGAAGAGCTTCATCCAAGTTCCTTTCCAGATTAGTGTGGTTGACATAGATTATTGATTTGTTTTTAGTGTGTACCACATTACTTTTGTAAATAGTGTGGTTTGGGAATGGCTGTGAAAGTGCATTATTTGCGAGCAGCTCAATTGCGATAATTGGCGACCATGGCATCGGCATCGACGGCGATTGATACGTCGAACCCGCGGCTCCTGCAGGAGGTACACAACTACAGCAGCGCACGATGGCATGGGGGAGATGGGTGACACTGTGGTGTGTATGGTAATTGTAGCGCATTGAGAAAGGACATGAAGAGATCCTACGTCTGCAGGACGAGATCGAAAAGTACACGGATGTCGCGACGACCATCGCGGAGCTGCCCAAGAAGCTGCACCACCATGTCATGGTACGATACTACTGCAGTCATTGCATTGCAATGCATCTACGCTCGGTGCTGATGTATGTGTGGTGCGATTAGGTGCCGATCGGTAAGCGTGCGATGATGCCTGGCAAGATCATGCGGTCGAATGAGGTGCTCGCGCACCTGGGCGACGAGTACTTCGCGTGGAAGACAGCGGGCGACGCCGTTGATGTCATCACTCGCAAGAAGAAAGGTTCGTGAAGTGCACCTGGTGCTTGATAGTGTTATGGCCGTGGTGGTTGAATGTGGATGGATTGGCAGCATTGACCAAGCTGATCAAGAGCGAGCAGGAGGCGCTGGCGGGTCTAGAGGAGAAGAAGAACGAAGTGGATAAGTTCCTGGACATCAAGAAGGTTTGCAGCGTCAAGGGCATCATGAACAATTGGCGGCAATACACTTACGGATACGGTGATTGCTGTGGCAGCTGTACGAGGACGAAGATATCAAGGATATCCAGGAAACGGAAGCCGAGAGCGACCGCTTCCCTGTCACGCAGGCAACGGAAGAAGGTATGGCGTGAAAGCTCGTGGTAAATATTTTGTGCTTGCGCGAGCAGCTGACGATATTGTTTGCGTTGAAGACGTGGAAGAGTTCTTCGAGATCGAAGAAGAAGAGAGGCGACTCAACGAGTCCGCTGCCTGGGATTGGGACGAGGTCATGAAGCGTATGGAGGAGCTGGAGGCGATGGAAGAGCGCGGTGGAGATGACGAAGAGAGTAAAGAAGATTCCGCACCAGCGCCCACGGTCGATGAACAGGTCGCCGAGTTCAAGGCCAAGGGCAACGAAGCGTTTGGCAAGCGCAAATTTGCGGAGTCGATCGAATTCTACAGCCAAGCGATCACGCTGGACCCAGTCTCTCATGTACGCACTCCCCTGTGCATACCCCACGATCGTGAGAAAACTCACCAGCGTGTTCTTTCCTTGCTTGCGTAGATTCTCTATGGTAACCGCTCAGCAGCGTTCTTCAGGCTGAAGAAGTACGAACAGGCTCTCGAGGATGCCACGAGAGCTGTGGATCTCGATGGCGAATGGGTCAAGGTTCGTTGGCTGGAATGATATGGCCGCGGTTATCGTGGTGTCGCTAATGCGCTCATCATTGATGGCAGGGTCACTACCGCAAGGCGAGTGCTCTAGCTGCTCTCAAGCGGTATGAAGATGCTGCGGCTGCGTTCGACATCGCTTTCAAGCTGTGTCCAACAGACACGAAGCTACATGACCAGGCTGAAGAAATGCGTCGTGAGGCCCGAAAATCCCAGCGAAAGACCGTGTCGTTCGATGTGGAAGAGGAAAAGGCGTCCGCCCCCGCGGCTCCAGCGCGATCGGGACCATCAACGATCCGCGCACCTGGATTTTCGTCGACTACTGCTTCTGGTCCACCTCCAGCGCCACCTGCTGTTGCGATGAACACTGTGGGAGCCAAGGTTTTCACTGGCAGTATCAAGGAACGCGATGAGGTAGAGCCACCAGCGCCAGTCGCATTTAACCAGCCGATTGGTGGCGGGTCTGCGTTCCGCCGCTCTCGTTTTGCAGGAAATCCGGATGCAGACGTGGTGACGCTCGAGCCCGTCGGCGAAGCGGTACGCTGTGCCTCGCGATCCTTGTTGTATTCTCTTTGACATGTTGTGTGCTGACACTGGGTGTTTGTAGCAACCTGTGAAGCGCGTGTCTCGATTCAAAGCACAGCGATCTGGCGCCGCTCAGTAGAGTAGCTCGAGGAGGGCACCCGCACATCCACACTCACGCAATACAGTATCACTCCACACGTGTACATTTTTTAGCTGGTGCGCAATCTACTCGCACCCTCCTATCTGACTACCAGTCACCGGTGATAGCAGCGTTCGCCTCCTTCGCTTCCCGCTGTTTCTGCTTGGCGAACGCTTCTAGAGGCTTCAGCAGAGTGTTTTCGAAGAGAGTCACGTACTCTTTCATCGATGTTCGGTCGATGCCTACAGAATACAAGTGTCAGTCACAACTCATCACAGATCCCTGATAATTATCCAGCGCAATGACTCACCGGAGCCTTCCTTCTTCGGGTTGTTGTTGAGCTCGTCTTCAAGTTGGCCAAGCGTAGGCACTGTGAACGGATCGAAGTCTTCGATGATATCAGCGCTGACAGGCACACAGACGCGGCCAGTCTTCGGGTGCACCGCGAATGGGCTCTTCAGCAAGTGGTTTCGCTGCTTGGAGACGTTCGCATCCAGTCGTGGGTAAAGGTACGCAAGCACAATCTCTTGCAGACACGTGCGCAGCTCGTAGATGTTGCGCTTGCGCTGATCGGTCTGGGCACCTGATAAAGTACGCTTGGAGTTCGCCTTGCCCATGATCTTCTGGACACCATCGACAACTTCGAGCCACTTCTCACGCGGAGTTGTTTTACATGACGGAGATGCCCAGCGCGCTGCGAGTTGGTCACGCAGATCTTCATCTGGCACCATATCGAGTACTTTGGTCCAGTGCTTCTCACTACAGAACACGCCCTGTCCTTCTTCGCTCAGAATGATCTCTTCGAAGAGAGGCTCCAAGATGCGGTAAGCACGGTCCAGAGACGGGTGGAGCGGGTCCTTGAGGTGCACCTTGCGCTTGGAGTTCTCATTGCCTTCCACGAGCGAAAGGTACTGCACCACCGCCGTTCGGGCTTCGTTGGTGAGCTGGCGCGCGAGCTCGTCGGAGACCCAGCAATGGATACCACGACGGCCAGAGTACACCCACATGATGTGGCTGAAGCCAAAGTCCTCACGCAGTGCTGTGTCCATGACCTTGACAGCCGCGACCATGAAGCGCCAGCACTTGGGGCAGATCGACGCACCTTCGCAGCACGTACGGATGTCGTCGTAATCCGTAAGATCGATATCGAAGACGAGCTCACGCTCCTCTGGCACGAAGTCATTGGCGTTGACTTTGTTTTTGTCGGCTGGCGAAACGGAAAATACGGCGCCGATATCGATCTTGAATGGAAGCGTCTTGGTCATGGCAGTGCGCATCTCCTCGGCATTGTGGAACGACTTGTAACGAATGTACGTGTCATTCTCAAGCGTGAACGACAGCTCACGACGGAAGAAGAACGACTCGCCTGCAACACGCAATCACGTAAGCACCCATGCAACTTCAGCGAGCTTCTAGCAATCGCTTCGCCCAACGCACCGCCGTCGTAGGTGAGCCACTTGGCCATTTGCTCGTACGGGAAAAGGCGGTCTGCACGGAGCACACACCACATCGCCATGATCAGCACCAGCTCGTATCGACCGAGCACAAGTGGATCCAGCACGCACCATAGTACAGCTGCAGCAGATCCGTGGAGAAGTTCTCGTGCGCCATCGTCGTCTCTGTGGACGTCTCTCTCTCGCTCTCTTTCTCTCTCTTCCTCTTGCTCTCGTCGCGTGGGGAGCTACGCCAAGCTTGCTGTCGCGCCTGTCGGGGTCGAGGTTTTCATCCAATGACGCGCATTCCCGCCACTCGCTAAGTACGCCTCCATCGGAGCCGAACTTACGAAGAGCTCTCTTCCTGTAAAAACCGAATCGGACTTAATAGGAAACACCTTAGGTTCGCAGTGGGGTGAATGGAGGAGAACCATTCCTTTCGCCTGAGAGCGCGAGGTTTTTTGGCCGTTGGAACTGGTGGAGTGAATGGGTCGTCTGCATGGCCTGCGAGCCTCAATGCACTCAGTCCGAAACCTGCTCCGTCATTACTAGGTCGCATTAAGCATGGGTACGTGACGCGCTTACCAGCTCCCATGCGTCGCAGCCGATCATGCTTCCAGCCTATCAACGGAGACTCCACACGTTAGTGTGGAGGGATCAGTCCAGAGCCATCGCTGATGCTCTGCCGCGTGGGTCGAAGCAGTGAGAGCTGCTCGACCTGCTTGCGGGTGCCGCGACCTTAAGTGGGCGATGTGCACGACTTGGATCCCGGCCTGTGTTCACTGCTGTATCCCCGTTGTGCAGCATTGGAATACATGGTTTGTCTGCGACCGCATCCCGGACTCCCCCTCATTTCCCGCTTACAGGAGACTGATAATCACCGCGTGGTCGCCTCGCGTTTTCCCCCTTAGGTATCTCTCGTGATTCGCGTCACAAGCGCCGTGAAACCGGTGGCAAGCGCAAGCAGTTCCGCAAGAAGCGAAAGTTCGAGCTTGGCCGTCAGCCAGCCAACACCAAGCTTGGACACAAGCGTGTGCACACCGTGCGTGTTCGTGGTGGCCACACCAAGTTCCGTGCCCTGCGCCTCGACACCGGTAACTTCTCGTGGGGTTCGGAGGTCGTTGCCCGCAAGACGCGTGTGCTCGATGTCGTGTACAACGCCTCGAACAACGAACTTGTGCGTACCAAGACGCTCGTGAAGGGCGCCGTCGTGCTCATCGATGCCACTCCATTCCGTCAGTGGTACGAGACCCACTACGGCACCAAGGTCGGCCAGAAGAAGGCTGCCCCAGCCGGTGAGGCCAAGGAGGAGGTCAAGCAGTCGAGCCACGTGCAGCGCAAGATCGCCAACCGTGCCCGCAACCAGGTCCTTGACGCCAAGCTTGATGAGCAGTTCTCGTCGGGCCGTCTTCTCGCCGTGATCGCCTCGCGCCCTGGCCAGTCTGGCCGTGCCGATGGTTACGTGCTTGAGGGTAAGGAGCTTGAGTTCTACCAGCGTAAGCTGGCCACCAAGAAGTCGAAGAAGTAAACTGGGTTCTCATGAACACAGCGGACGGTCTCGACAACCACAGGATTATGCTTAATCACACGACACGGAGCAAGTTTGTGCCATGCCAATTCTATTTAGTTGTCTCGTTCTCATTACCACTCCATCCAAGTACACCAACGTCGTATCAGTTGTCACAACACCTCACCCTGTTGCCTCTACCTCAATCGGCCATGAAGGTGCAGGTCGAAGAAACCTTGGTGTCGTTATGCCGCGTCTACGGGATCTAGATCTCGTCGACTCGTGCGGTTTGCGCAAGGAGCTGTTGGTGGGCCAGATACGTTAAATTATCCCCCACAGGTCTACTATTCGTCCCTCCTGGTCGTCCGATGATTGGCTAGTCATGATATAGTACCCCCTCCATGGAAGGGGGAGGCACTAATCGAGTTCTTGTGGTGAATGCAATATCGATCGCTGATTGGTTGGAAACCCGAACGTCGAGAGACGCCAAGTGAGCAGCGCAATCACTTTCTGCTTTGCGATCAGCACGGCAAGACCTCCATCGTCGATCTCATCCACGTGGCGCTAGCGCATCGAATATCTCGACACCATGAGCACCTTCGGCCGTATCTTCCGCGTCACCACGTCCGTCTTGCTCTTCTCTCTCTGTCCATGTCGTTTGCATGGCGATTCCATTCGTAGGTGATGCAAAAATCGAGTCTGACCCCATTTCTTTTATGTTGTAGGTTTGGCGAATCGCACTGCAAGGGTGTCGGCTGCATTGTGGACGGCGTGCCGCCATCCATGGCGCTGACGGAGGCGGATATCCAGCCGCAGCTCACGCGCCGCCGCCCAGGACAGAGCAAGCTCACGACTCCGCGTGACGAGAAGGACCTGGTCACGATCATGAGCGGCACGGAGCGTGGGTACTCGCTGGGCACGCCAGTGGCGCTGTTCGTGCCAAACGAGAACGTGCGTCCTCAGGACTACAAGGAAATGGGCACTGTGCCACGTCCAGGCCACGCTGACTACACCTACCAGATGAAGTACGGCACCCGTGCTGCCAGCGGCGGTGGCCGATCGAGCGCGCGTGAGACGATTGGCCGTGTGGCGGCCGGCGCGATTGCCGAGAAGTTCCTCAACACCAAGTACAAGACCAGCATCGTCGCGTGGGTGAGCTCCATTGGCTCGGTCGACATGCCACGCAACCTGCTGAGTGACCCGAAGACCAGCGCCCAGTACACTCGTGAGGACGTCGATGAGATCGGCACACTGCGCATTCTGAGAGACCCATCGCAGTGGACGCGCATCGCTGAGACGGAGGAAGATGCTGCGAAGAAGCAGCTCGAAGCCGATGCTGCCTACGAGCTCATCTTCGTGGCGGCTACGGAGGACGTCAAGACGCCTGCGTACATGGACAAGAACAAGATCGTGTACAACCGTCGCGGTGATGTTGTGCCGACGCCTGAGAACATCGATGCCTGGCTCACGGACGACCTCGTGCCTGTGCGATGCCCTCACCCTCCATCAGCGTGTGCGATGTCGACGGAAGTGCGTATCCTCAAGCACGAGCAGGACTCGACTGGTGGTGTCGTCACGTGTCTGATCCGCAACGTCCCGGTTGGCCTTGGCGAGCCGTGCTTTGACAAGCTTCAGGCCACGCTTGCTCACGCGATGCTATCCATCCCTGCGACCAAGGGCTTTGAGATCGGCTCGGGCTTCAGCGGCACGAGCAAGCGCGGCTCGGAGCACAACGATCCATTCTGCAGCACGGACCGTGACGGCCACCTTGGCGTGACCAAGAACGATGCCGGCGGTGTGCTCGGTGGCATCTCGAGTGGTGCGGACATCTACTTCCGCGTTGCGATTAAGCCAGTGTCCACGATCGGGCGTGCGCAGCCAACGGTCGACTACGACGGCAAGGAGACCGTGCTGGAGGCCAAGGGCCGCCACGACCCGTGTGTGTTGCCTCGTGCGGTGCCGCTTGTGGAAGCCATGGCTGCGCTGGCGCTTGCCGATGCGGCCATGATCCAGCTCTCGCGAGAAGGCTGCATGGACGAACCAGCCGCCAAGAAGGCTCGTACTCTGTAGAAACTCTTTGCCATGGAGCAAGGAGATTGATCGAACGCATAATACACACATCCAATCTAAATACATTCACCACATGAAGAAAGGCAGGGAGATTCTATTCGTTGCGACTATACTCTATGGTTGTGGACAACTATCTACAACATCTCTACCTAAATGAGCGACGACTGCTTGCTCAGCACCCACACGATATCCGAGTTCTTCGTGTCCACGAGCTCGCCCTTGCTGTCGCTTACGAACACGACGCCTGCCTGCTGGATGAAGGCGTCGCCTTCCTTGCCTTCCAGGCTAAGCTCGTGGCGCACGAAGTCGATCGGAACGTTGGGGCGATACGCCTTGCAGATCGCTCGAAGAGCTCGCAGTCGAATGGTCGAAACCATAGGATCCATGAGGTACCCAGCCATCTTGGGCGCTTCTGCGTGCAGCTTGAAAAAGCGGTGGAAATCGTTCATCGATACAGCTTCTCGAACAGCCAACGCGTGGCGAACCGACTCGACCTTGCGTAGTGCAGGGGTGATGCTCGCCAGGACGCTGTACATGCCGAGCTGGCCTGCGTTCGAGTCAGGCTTCTTCGCTTGGAGGGAGACATAGATGCAGTAGAGAATTCGGTAAGACAAGAACTCGATCGCCTGGCCTGGGATCGCCTTCTCATACAGCTCGTGGAGCTGCGTCTGGCACTGATTGAATTCATTGATGTCTCCGGACTCCAGGGCCACGCGTGCGTGGGTCTCATACACGAGCACTGTGAACTCGTTCTTGATGCGCTGCACGGTGCAGTCTTGTCGGATCGATTTTAGTTGGCTACAAGCATAAATATAATCACATGCGTCCTCCTTCCACTTGGATTTTACCATTTCCAGAGCCTGCTTCAGGATCGGTTCGGGCCGCACCGTCGACGGGTGCGGAGGCGACGTCAGGCGCAAATACTCCTTTTCAATCGTTTTCGACGTGCCCTTGATGGTCATCGCCTCCAGATCCAGCTCGCCCTCATCATTCAGCACACGCAACTTTGTCGGATCCACACTGGGCACAACCGACTTCGCGTTTTCGAACTGGTCTTTCAAGAATCGCTCCTTCCGCTGCGACTTCTTGTTCATGTCCTCCACTTTGCTAGCCTGAATCTCTCTGTACATTCACAACAGAAACACAATCGTCAGCAAACCTCCTGAAGCTCTAAATGCAATTTGAGCAACGTACGCCTTTCGCTTTTGGGCTTTCGTCGACGGTTGGTTAAAGCCGATGAAAGCCCCTGGCGGTCCTCGAGGGACAGCCATGCTCGGACCCTTGAATGTGGACGGAGTCTGGTGGAACTTGAACGACACTGGCGGCTGCGGTGGTCCCATGGGCCCACGAGGAGCCGGGTGGTTCAACGCACTCATCTTGGCCGGGACCGTGTCACCGACCAGTGTCGGCAGCGGTTCTGCGTGCCAGTTCTTCGTCCACAGCGTGCTGGTCATGATAGCGTTGGAAATCAGCCCCTTGAGGGCATTCTGCGTGATTGACTGGTCCGCGGCGCCCTTGCATCGCGCGAACGCACGCTTCACGTAGTCGTGCAGCGAGTCCGGCCACTTCGTGCTGTTCACTGTCGCATCAGGTGCCGCCGCTGGCTTCGGCGCGGCTGGCGCACCCACTGGACGAGGAGCAGGACCTCTAGGGGCATGGTACATGACTGGTGGGGCTGACGCCACGACGGTCGTTGGCGCATTGGCCCCCGTGCTCCACTGCCACTGGTTGGCTGCTGGTCGAGGGCCCGGCATCGCTGGTCCCCGAGGCGGCGGAGGCGGTGGCCCACGAGGAGCTCCCCACTGCGGCCCACGTGGCGGAGCTACACCTGGCGGAGGCGGTCGCGCTCCAGGAAACCCCGCCGGTCCTGGAGGCGGCGGCCTCGCAAACTCAGGGGGCGGTCCAGGGGGTCCGCGCGGAGGCGCCTGTGGCGTCGCATAGAACTGGGAGTACCCAGCGTACTGGGCCGCGTTCGCCGCGTTGGAGTACGGCGGATTTGAATTCGCCATCGATCACGTCGTCCCTCGTCGCTGGCGCGTGGGTAGCAGCGCTCTTCGAGAAGCAAGGATGTCGTGCACCTCGCCGTATTACCGCTCTCAGTCGCCACGCAAATACAGACGTCGGTGTCTCCCCACCCAGAGAGGTCCGTCAAAAGGATACTACTAACCCCGCTTTACGAGTTTTGGTGTATATGGACGTGTCTCCAATACGAACTTTCAGTATTTCAGCCAATGATATCTCCTTGAAGATGAATTACAGCCAATCAAACGAACGTTTACGATTCACTCCGCTGGAGTATCGGAGCTCTTGGCCTTCGAGCGCATTCCATCGGCTGTGGTGCACGCCCACTGCACCCTCAGAAATCTCGTTGCGTCATTGTCTTGTCACCGACCAGGTCTCCATCACATCCGCAATCACCACAATGCTTGGCTCCATCACTCGCCGCGTGCTCGCTCGCCAGGCCACCACTGTGGCTGCTCGCCAGACCGTGCGCTCCTCGGCTGTGCGTCTCACTGCCGCGTCGTTTGCTGGCCGCAATGGCAGCGTGCGCTCGTTCGCGTCCAAGGACGACGAGTCGCACTCGGACTTTGCGCCAAAGTACCACGCCGCCGTGTCCAAGGAGAAGGACGAGATCCTCAAGATGATCGAGAGCCACGTCAAGACGTACCCGATCATGCTGTACATGAAGGGCACGCCGTCGGCGCCGCAGTGTGGATTCTCCATGCAGGTCGTGCGCACGCTCCACGCGCAGGGCGTGAGCTTCGACAGCGTCAACGTGCTTGACCACCCAGAGATCCGTGAAGGCGTGAAGGAGTACTCGTACGTATACGTTTTGCAACGTTGATCTTGATGCTATCTGTGGGCTGGACGCGAGAGAACGAATGGCTGAACGGACTGTGATTGTAGGCAATGGCCAACGATCCCACAGCTCTACGTCAACGGCGAGTTTATCGGCGGCTGCGACATCATCACGGACATGCACAAGTCTGGCGAGCTCTCGGAGCTGCTGGCTGAGTTCAAGAAGGAGTAAGCGAGGAACGTATGCACGTTCACGGGCATTGCGTCACTGCGTGGGGGCGTCCATGAGTGGAGGCACTGGGAGAGCGACCTTCCCATCTTTCGTTTGGCGTCCTGACGGCGTGAGTGCCTTTGAGACGCGCGCATTGCTCCCATTCATCTAGAGAAGCGATAACACGAATCAACACTGTTCGTATACGCAGTGTATCCGCTCTGTCCTGCCGTGTGTGCATGCGAATGTCCATTCACAGCCTCGTGGACGGCCTCGTCAATAGCCAATGTTGACAACCACCCATGTCACTACCGACGAGCTCACTCGGAAGAATGACTACGAATGGCCATGCCATGGAGGAGATGGATCCGTTGGATGCGTTCATGGCAACGCTGAGTGCAGACGCGTCTGTATCTCAAGCTGTCCCTGTGTCAACTGCAGACGCACGCGCAGCCGCTAGAGCGTACCGCAAAGTCCAGTCGTCGCCCGCAACTTCCGTTGATGTGGCCGTCCGCAACCGCCGATACACGCGGCTCCAGCAGCTTCTGGACAAGTCGAAGACCGCCAGCGCCAGCGACTGGTACTTCTCCGACGAGATGATGCAGCAGCGCAACCCTGCACTGTACCACTTGCATCTTGGCCAGTATCTGAACGTGGCGTCTCGCCAGCAGCGTGCGCCGCAAGGCGCCGATGGCGTCACGCTATCGGCCTTTCTCATGGAGACATGCGACCGCCAAGTAATGGAAGCGCGGCGCGTCCAGGAGCAGCGCACGTGGGGACGCTACCGCTCAGTAGACGATAAAGAAAACGAGGAGGAGGAGGAAGAAGAAGAGGAAGAAGACGACGACGAGGATAGCGATGAAGAGACCAAGGAGAGCGATGCAGAAGCAAGCGTGGACTCGCGACGGGAGCAGCTCATCGAACTCATGAGCCAGCGCTTTCTGGACGGATGCGATGGCGACTTTGTCGACTACGCTGCAATCGACGGAGACCAAGCGCTGGATGACATGGAGCAAATGCAACGCGACGCCGAGGAGCGGTACTTTGATTCGGACGACTATGCTGTGCTGCATGGTAAAATAACACTGATGTGAACAGTCGCTGGTTGGATCGCCGACATGTCCAAGCTCCCACTGAAGCCGGGTACGCTAGCGCGACTAGCGCCTACTGCTGCTGTTTCTGTGGTCGTTGTGGATGCAGAGCTCGCTGCAAAGTTCCACACGCTTTGTCAGCAGGGCGACATTGATGCGTGCCACATGACTCTCTTAAAGCTGCAGCAGCGATACCCAGAGAGCGTCCACGACCAGGATGACGACCAGGAGACAAGCAACCTCACGCCTGCAAAGCACCAGCGCATGCTCGCAACGTACCAGCCACTTTATGACATCCTAGGCCATGGTTTCTCAGCGGCAGCGACCGCGAACCACGTCGATTTGATCGAATACTTGCTGTCCAGTGCCTTCGCCTCCATGTTTCGAGACGGCATTTGCATGGACAAGCTCAGGTTCCCGCCGTTCGCACTGCTTCGGAACCACGAACTCGCGTGCTGTGTGAGCTCCATCCGCTTCGTTGCGTTTGCAGCACTCGCTTGTGTGGACCAACTCGCACTGCGCAGCTTCCAGCTCCTAGTGGAGACCCAGACGCTGTGGGACTTTGAGGCTTCGCTGTGTCTCTCACTGGCCATGCGCCACGCGTTGACCGCTGCAACTCGGGATGCCTCGACGTCCTCTGTGTCACCGGCAGCTTTCCACCCGATGATTGTGCTGCTCACCAAGCACTACGACTTCCTCGTCGACGAGATCCGCTGGTTCCACGAAAAATTCCGCCCCACGGACCGCGGCGATGACCGTGCATGGGACCAATTTGAAAGTATGCAGGCACTCCAGGCCAGTCTCCTGTATGAGATCGTTCTCGCTTCAAGTCCAAAGACGTCGCAGTAGAATGGAACACAGGGTGCTAGCACGAACCGCAAGTTCTACATACATTATTAGAGACTGCAACACGTCGCACTGCGCCTCGTAGGCTCCCTCCCCACTTACTACTTTGCACTTCTCCTACGTCGGCCATGTTCTCTCTCAATCAATGTTCACCACTTCAGCGCCTATGGCTTTCGCTGTCGCGACGAGGAGGCCATGATCGCCGACGCGCCACTGAACACGACAAGAAGAGCGCTCATATTGTCGCGGCTGCCACGCGCGAGACAGTCGTCCACTAGCAGTTCGCAGATCTCCTTCGGCGTCTTGTTACTGCGCAGCTTGCTTCGGATGAACTTACGAAGCTGGTCGTTGCTCATAACGTCGTAAATGCCGTCGCAGCACAGCATCAAAAACTCGTCCGCTGGGTCGCGACGGTGGATACGCACGCACGGCTCCGCCGTGACAAGCTGCTGGTGGGCACGCAATGCGGCGTTGCGCTTGAACCAGAAGTCGCCAAAGCTTCGCGAGACGGCAACTCCGCCGCAAACGCGGCCACGGAAAACCGTGCCACCGGCAGCGATGATGCGCTGCTTCTCAAACTCGAGGTCGGGCTTGTGGTCCACAGACAGCTGCAGCACTTCCTGAGACCGCGTGTTGCTGAGTACGCATCGCGAGTCGCCGACGTTCGCGCAGATGATGTCCGTTGGCGTGATGATGGCCAACAATCCCGTCGAGCCGACCTCGTCCGAGCTTGACGCGAACTCTGGATCACGCTTCAGCGCTTCGTCAGCCTCGATGAATGCCTTGCACAGAGCTACAGCGAGCGACTCTGGTGACTGCATGGATGCACAGCATGGATTAGTTGATGTGCCAAGAAAGGACGCAGTAGAAATGAGAGCAAGGCTCCATACCTTTGGGTCGTTTTTATAGTCGTCGGTCTCCACGATGTGGCCAATAATGCTCTTCGCACTAATAGGAGAAGACAGCGTGAGTTCAATGCCTCGAGCATGGGAACGCGAGCCTAAACCCATCCACTTACACGGCACGCGAGACGGACGCACCGCCGTGGCCGTCAAACACGGCGACGCACACCGTGTCCGGAACACGCGGATCCATCGGGATCTGGACGATATCCACATCCTGTTATCGCAGTCGACACCATCAACCACACACTCCATGAGCCTTTCTCGTCCACAAAGCCAGCAGCCTCCGCAGCCTCGCGCACCTCCATCGTGTCTCGCCATCCCTGCATGGAGCACTTGGCGATGGCCATACCAGGGGCATTGTACGAGCCCGAGTCCTTCTCGGTGATTGGGTCAGCGAGGAAGCGCGACATCGTTGTGTGCTGTGGTTGCTTCTCGTGGGTCGATTCTGTAGATGAATGAGTTGGTAAATGAAGCCAAGGAGCTGTAGCTCTGCGCACGAACAGCGCCACGTCTGAGTCGCACGGCGTCCGCAAAGACACCGCGAAGAACACAGAGGCGGCGTCAGCGTCTCATGATCAGCCACGTACATGAAGTCGTCGCCGTGGCCACGCCGTGGTCTCTGCACTGCGGTCCACTTGGCTGATGAGCTGCTGGGCGGGCAGTTCAGTGCGTCCTGACTTTTTTGGACGGAATTTTGAGGCGCACTTAAGCGGATAAATCTCAGCGCACTTAGCGAAAATCCAGTGGGTTTGTACCTGTTATGGGAGTGGCGTATTCATCAACAGAGGGAAGTGGAAAAGTCGGGACGAAATGGACACCTCGCCAGCCAGTGGAGCGTTGCGAGCCACAATGGGGAGCAGCTTCCTGCACCCAGCGACGCTCTGTCGCACCGCTCAAGAGACGTTATGACCATGAGAGCTCGCGGGATTGCAGCGATACTGGTAGGCAGCAGCAGGGGATCCTTGCCAGTCAGTGACAGAGTCTGTCACACGCATCGCCATCAGCCACCTTGCAGCTGTCCGGCAGTGACTCACTACACTGAGTGAGGGTTCGACGAGCTCTTGGGTACACTTGATGCGTGTCCGATACTCATGTGCAGCACGTGAATGGTGGCCATCGATACAGCACTGACACCTGCATGCATCGACCGGCAGTGATCGGTGAGGAAAACTACGACTGCGATATGGAATGTCGAAAGAGTGCCATCGTGCAAGGGATCCCGTTGCAGTGGTACATTGGACGCCCGGCCAGCCAGGCTGATTGGCTGGCACTCATGACGTGGTTGCATCTCCATGCTCGCGATCCAAGATCTCTTTCACCAGAGAGATATCCCTTCCTAGAGGTGAGTAGAAGACATCTAATGCAGATTACCACAGTTTGATGGTATCCTGATATAGATCATAAGAGGTAGTACTCGAGAGCGACCTCTTTGAATTAGGATGTGATGGCTCCATTGCCGATAAGGCCCTCCTGCCTTGGAGGCGAAGCTTCTCGTCTTGGAAGCTCATTCAGCTATTCGCTTAGCACTCCTCAAGTCTCCCAGCCGCCCAACTCCACTATGCTCGCGCGCTTCGTCCTCGCCACCGCCGCTGCTGTTGCCAGCTTGGCCAGTGCCAGCGATCTCACAGGGTTTGGCGTTGACTACGACATTCTCACGGTCACTGTGTCCCACGAAGTCGAGCTCATCAAGGAGTTTGCGAAGCCATTCTTCCCGGTTGCGGAGGCGGCGTACCGCAAGCTCTTGGTCGACACGAGTAGAGACATCAAGTCCGGCAAGCTCACTTGGCACTCGCACACCGACCGCTTGGATCAGTTTTACACCGTCATGGACATTTCCTCTCCGTTCTCGACAGGGATGGAGGAGACCTTCGCATCGACACCGATTTACTTCTTCACCTTCACTAACAACCAGCGCGCTGCCTCGTGGGATGTAATGTACTACGGTGCGAGCAAAGCCAGCGCCAAGTACAAGACCAATGAGCTCACGGCCATTCTCAACGCACTGGACAAAGACATGGAAAAGTCAATCTACACGACATCCAAGGAGGGCAACCAGGAGAAGGTGGACGCGTTCTTCGAGGTGGCCGAGGAGTACTTGCCAAACTTCTCGGATCTAGCCTTCGAGGCGGTTGAGGAGCTGTACAAAACTGTGGTCGATGACGTGTACGAAACTCCCGATGACGACGACTCTAGTGAGTAGATAGGCACACCGCATACTACGCAGTACAGGCTTCTTGTGAACAGTGGAAGTATTGTCAATGTCATACAACGACTGATACAAGTAATAAACTTCTTGATCGTTTAAACATCGAAGCACATACAGTGTCTCTGTCCAGCAAGCACCCACAACGATGTTGCACAGACACTCGGTTCATCCTCCCAACATCACCAGCACTGAGCCCTCGCGTGGCGGTCCGACTCGAATTATCTTCAAATATCAGCACTCACTGTCATTTTGTCCGTGGTTGTGTGGCGCGAAGGTGTGTGGGATTGGTGGTCGACGCTCGATTTCACGTTCGAGAGCGATTCCAGGAGCAATTGAAACTGAGCGGTGTGGAGTGGGGCTTCAACCTGCATGTGCAACGCTGAGCCACTGGAGAGATGCGCTACCGGTGGGCCAACGCAGCCTTGAGGAGTGGCGGTATCGCGTGGGAACACAGTCGCAAGACCAGCCGCAAACGCGTGAAGCAAGCGGAAACGACCCAGTGTTCGAGCCCACGTGACGTCGAAGTGAGGAATGCAGTCACGAGTGTCGACAGCCCACGAAGAAAACTCCTTTTCACGAGTAGCGCGCTTGAGTGCTTGGTGCTCTTGTTCAATCAAGTCCAGCTCCTCATCCGAGTAGCGCTTGAGAAGCAACTCACGGTATTGGTCGAGTACCGTGTCGAACTCTTTCCCGCCCAGCTTTGCGAGCTCCTGTGGAAACACAGCGAGTTCACCTAGTTGGACATTGGCCCCAGCGGCATCTTGTGTCGACAAGTCTCGGGCGTGCTCAAGTCCAGTTGCCAGAGTCTCCACGTATGTTGAGATAGCGACGCCGAGCGATTTGACGACCGATTCGAGCTCGTCGTCCCGGAGACTACTCAGCAAACCATTGACAAACGAGCCCAGGTCGACGACAAACTCAAGCATACTCGTCTTGGTAGTCGCAAAGCCACCATTCACCGACTTGTACTGGATCACACTGGCAGTCGCTGCTTCCTCCGTCGTGCCGATGACTTTGAACGCAGCAGAGATGAAGTCGGTGTGCTCAGCTACAGATGCGACTTGAGCGGAGATCAATTTCGCGCTTGACGAGGATGACCGCAGTACCTCGTTCAGCTGGAAAGCTGACCCTGCAATCGAGTCGAACACCGCCAAGCAAAGCCACCAAGTCGCACTAGGATGCTGATCACGATTGGCTACGTCTTCATCCAGATACTTTCGGATCCGCACGCGCTTCTCCGAGAGCCATCGAGTCGCCGTCACAATGTTTTCAAGCGATTGCTCGTCACGGGTAGTGCTTGGGAGTATGCCGGCCTGGTACTCGTGGCCAATTTCTTGGATCAACGCCGACTCGGACTTAATGTACGCTTTCAGGCGATGGAAAGTCTCCGCGAACGCCCCATCCATGAAATTTGTGAACAGAGTTCTGAAAGCGCAAGCCAATAGAGCGCTGCCATTCCAGATCAACCGAACACTCTCACCCATCGTGGTGCGTCTCTGAAGAGCCTGGATCGTTGGCACGATTCTGTTGGACGCGACCACATCGCCATCCACACTGACGCCAATGAGTGTCATGTTCCACTGTGGGCAAATGACGTCGAGAATCTGGGGTAGACTATCCTGTAGTGCTGCAGCGGGGAGACGGCATAGGTGCAGATCCACGAGCTTCTTCGCGGCAAGGCGAATCCGCACTTCCACATAGTCGATTGACTCGCCACAGCGTTGGATGCCAATCGAGAATGCCCAGCTGTCGGCCAACAGTTTGGACATGATCGCGAAGCTTCCCAGCGTCGCCACCTCCACGTAGTTACCCACGAGTTCTTCCCACGCAGACACTAGTCCAGCACTACCAGCCACGTACTTGGCCATCGTATGCATGGAGCGAGTAATCTGGCTGGTGGAGAGTCCACTTGCGCACAGATCGATGGCAACATCGAACGCCAAGCGGTCGGCGATCGATACATGGTACGCTCGGTTAGCCTCACTAGCCGAAGGGTCTACAACATTGTCTTCAGCTCTCTGGATAGAAAGATCGCTTGATGAGACAGCTCGAAGCAGCAGAGGCGATTCGCCTCGAAACAGCTTAACAATCGAGAGAGGCAATGCGAGTTCGAGCGGCGATGAACGCGACGGCTGACCACTTGAGCTCATGTTGTCGTCTGCGGGCGTGGCTTCACCGTACGCGCGGCCATTGGCGCCCACGAGCTTTTGCTTCTTCACGCTAGCTACTCTCCCGCGACTCCCACCACTCTCGATCGCATCATCGGCTCCCATCTCGACTGGCATCACGTGGCGAGGGAAGAAGACTTGCTTCTGCTGGACGGACGCGGCGTCGTACTCGGCCCACTTAAGCGGATGCTGCAGTCGCAGGTGCTGCAGGTACTGGTCTGTGCGGAAGACACCCTTGAAGTACTTGAAGTTGGTGGTAGCACGACGCTTGGCGCCTGGGCGAGGCTCGCGACCAAAGAACTTGCAGAACAGACACAGCGCGCCCGTCACGGCGGCCGTCTCAGGATCGCGAGCCACGATCTCCAGGCCAAACTTCAGTGCGTGGCTGGGCTGGAACGCCACTGGCCGGCGAGCATTCGCCGATGACGCGTAGCTTCTCTGCTCTGCACGCCTTGGTCCCGCGCTAGTCTCCTCGCTATCCTCCTCGTGGCCTTCAGTCTCGTCCGGCGTGGCGTCGCTCTCGTCGTCCCCATGGCTTCGTTTCGCCGCCCGCTCGCGTGGACTCACAGCCACGACGTTAGATACCTTCTCTTGGGCCTTCGCTGCAGACCGCGTGGACTTGTTCGCGCGTGGAGAGCTTGCAGAGGCATCTGCGTGGGCCTGGAGACGAGCAGTCTCCGCCATTTTCGATGGTCTGTTTGCTAGGATGCGGTACAAACAGTTTATGACGGAGCTGCTGGTACGGAAGGATCCGTAAGTTACTGGACCACGAGAAATATTCCAAGGTAACTTACACAGAAGTTATATTTTACCGCGTCGCATTACGGTAACAGTACAGTTTTACCGTAAAAAATGTGAAAGAGTGACCTGAAGGGTGACTCTAAGTGACTCAAGTGGCAATGGAGTTCCTGATGCCGTTCAGAGAGCTCCAACCGATGGAGCGAGCAGTGAACCTCACAAGTGGAGTGTGGTTGTCGCCTACATGGCTACATGGCCCTAGCTCCGAGTGCAGGCAGGAGAAAAGTCGAAGTGGTCGTTGATGGGGATCGATTCTGAGGTCTTGCCCTGTACCCTCGACGTGGTGTCTGCCGCAGTGCAGCAGTGTAAGAATTCGATCCAGCTCATTGATTGCGAGTTTGATCTGCATCACCATCATGACGATCGGCGCCGCCGTCGCCTTCGCCCTTTCCGCTCTCAGCATCCACCATCGCCTTCGCCCTTTCCGCTCTCAGGCTCCACCATCGACCACACCAACCACATTGACACTCCTATCACGCATCTCAATCGTGACAGAAGATACCTACATCGCAGTTTTGCCATTCACTGTCGGGCAGGAGTAGTGGGATCTCTCCCTGTCTCTCTTGAGAGAGAGAGAAAGAGAGAACCCGGGGCTGTGCTCGAAGTCAATGGAATGGATCGACGGCGGCATCTATATCGTGGAGTGCTCTGGCCTCTGTCACAGCGGTTTCGCCCTTGCTATCCGCGATTTGATCAGATGATCATAGGCGTACCAGACATGCGGGGTGCCATTGCTACGCAGCACGCTCTCGCTGCACAGCAAATGCGAGCTGTGGTCCCATCGGCGTGAACCTCACGAAAAGTGGATCTGGAAGATCCGTCACACGTCGCAGATACGCATGCGACCTTTCAAAGCGCGATCCCTCGTTTTACTGACACCAACATCTCAAACAGAACAAAACCAGAGATGTCACTACAACGAAGGTGAGAAGCGGATCTGCGTGAACGAAAGAAGCCGCAAGCACCAGCGGCCACGATGCAGTTCTTTGGCTCAGCATCATCGAAGGATGACATGGAGTCTGTTGCGCTGGCGTCGGCCATTCGCGCCGTCAAGATCTGCCAGGACGCAGCGCTCCCCTTCGATGCTGAAGAGCACCAGGTGTGTACTTTCTCATCAATCGCTGGGCACGCATCTTCTCATCCATCTCTTTCTGCATGGCCGTCTACTAGCGATGGTGTGCTGAGCGTGTGAAGGAGCCAGTGGTCATCAAGGTTGGCGAGCCAGAGACGCGCGGTGCGTATCTGAAGAAGCACACGACGTTTCTGGTCACGGAGGAGCGCAACAACATCCACGTGCGCCGCCGCTTCAGGTGAGACTTCAGTACACAGAGGGCTGGATTTTCACTCGACACTGATGCTTCCATTGGCAATGAACGCAGCGACTTTGAGTGGCTGCACTCGGTACTGAAGGCGCGTTACATTGGCATGCTGGTCCCATCTCTGCCTGAGAAGACGCTGCTCCAGAACGAGTCGTTGATCCAGAGCCGCATCCGTGGACTCACTCTCTTCCTGCAGCACGTCATGGCGTCTCCGTACTTGCGTGGAGACCTTGCGGTCACGAGTTTCCTCACCAAGACAGACGAAAAGGAATGGGACGCTGTGAAGAAAGTACGCGTCTGAGATGGATGTCCTCTATTTTGCGAAGAGGATTCTGACGATGTGAGTGCATCTCTAGGACACAGTCTCGCTTGAGAACGGAGGCGCGGGACACAAGCGATGGATCAAACGCATCGCAACGCAGCTGATCGCGTCGAATGCTGAGCAGTAAGCCTCCACCACGGGCAAGCAGAGGGCGATGCCACTTTATGACTCATGCGTTTGTGCTTCCTCCAGTGACCTCACAGCGTTCAAGCGCCAAGTTGAGCAGCAAGAGAAGATCGTTGTGGAGCTGACAGCGTGCGCTAAGGTACGCTAATTGATCAGAGTGAATATGAACACTGGTCAGACGACTGACTTGCACGGGAATCTGTTAGCGTCTTGCCGAGAGGAGTGCGGCGATGTCGAAGGACGTGAGCGCGATGTTTTTCCTGTTCAACGGATGGTCGGTGGCGGAGACTTCATCACTCGAATCTAACAGCGAGTTGCTCTTGGCTCTTGGCAAGACCAGTACGTGGAGTTGTGGTGGTTCATCAATCCTTGCGTTTGATTCACGTGGCGAATGATGCTTGTCAGCCACGGTCGTCAACAACTGGACGAACACGGTGCGCCACGACCCATCGATCTACGAGATCATTCTGCACGGAAGTCTCCGCTATCTGTGCAGCCAAGTGAAGGGCATGAAAGATCTTCTTATCCAGAGAGAAGCTGCGCTGGTTCAGCACCAGTCTCCTCATGCCTCCAGTGTAGCCGCTGCATCGGTGGCTAGCGCAGCGTCGAGTCTGGCGTCTCGCTTCCGTTCCAACAGTGACACTTCGAGCCAGTCGCAGATTGAGACGCAACAGCGTGCGAGACAGGTTTCTGACCTGATCACTAAGGCGCTTCTCGCGGAGGAGGCTGAGCGCTTCCGGTGCGTAGGTGCTGGGCACTGACCACTTCGATTGCCATGATCTCATGAGGTCTGTGTTGGTGTCTGTAGCCAGCAAACGACGATGACCCTTAACGCCACCATCGATCAGTTCGCGTGCGCGCAAGGCCAGCTCACCAAAAAGGTAAGAGAAAGAGCTGGGATGCCTAAGCTGAGCTCACTCTGTCTCACGTTCGACTTCTTTTAGTCGGCCGGGATTTGGCGTGACCACGTCAAGGCTCACGTGGCAGACAAGGAGGTAGGGCGATAGTATTAGTACTGGCTGTTGTCGAAGAAGCTAACGGCTAATGGTGGCTGTGGATCTGTAGGCATTGCTGCAGAGCACGAAGGAGGCGCTGGACGCCTCGTTCACAGCCTCACCTGGGCTGGCGAACTCGTCATCTGACGCCGCCTGCTTTGCGTAAATCCTTACAAACACGAGCGTTATCTCAACAATTGTTCGAGGTTGCTAAGACTCACTACTGGAGAGTAACTGGCCTAGAGAGCCGATGGCTCGGTACTCCAAGACGCTGCTTGCGTCGGAGCCATGTGCGTATGATGGATATCGCATCAGCACAAACTGGCCAAGAAGTTTCTTTCCGACACGGTAGGTGGCTTTGCCCAGAGTGTTCTCTGTCTCCTCCTCTCGGAGTACCCCAAGCGTATCGAAGTGCTTCGCTGGCGCTGCAACGTCTTCGTCCTCCTCTTCGTCTTCGTCCTCTTCCTCTTCTGCTGCCACCACTGTGCGTTTGGTATTTTCTTTAACCTCGTCGGAGCTCTTGATCTGACTGGCTAGAAGTTGCTCATACGTAGCTTCGTTTGTCGGTTGCGAGACTCTTGCGTGATGGGACAGCGACAGACTGCCTTCTCGAGGGTGTATGGGCACCGTCGGCGTCAGTGAGCGAGGTGTTTTGACCACGAAGCTGTTGGGATCCACATGCGCACGCTTTCTCCGCGATGTGCGGTCCACAAAACTCCGACACGCCACGAGAATGCGCTTCGCAGCGATGTTCTTTGCAAATGAGTACTGCTGAGGCGACAGCGAGCTGTAGAAGACTTGATTGCGGTTATACTGCTCAGTCGGTGCGTCTTGCACGGGAGTCTTTTCAACAGGACGACGCTGATTCAGTCTCGTGAGGTATCCTCGTCCCAGTGCCTGGATAGTGATTGCTGCGTCCGTCGCCTCGTCCGTATCCGAGTACTCCTCGTCTGCTGCATCGTCGTCGCCAGCGGCAGTACTGACACCATCACCACCTTGGTCCACGTCGTTGGCTGGTGGGAATGGCTCTTCGTCCTGGATCATTCTCATCGTTTGTTTATCTGGTGACGCTCGCTGGCGAGGACTGCTCGTGCCTCTACCACTCACGCTCTGGTATCGAGGCTCCAACGTCGGAAAGAAGATGGTCTCCTGATCTCGAATATCCACTTCTAGCCGCATACGTAGCAGTAGAAGCTTTGCAAACACGATCAGTGGAGAGGGAGAGTCTGTCGGATCGCTCTGCCAGGCGCCAAGTTTCTGGGAGAACGTCTCGACTTGGTCTCCATCCAAAATGCGCTCTGCGATGCTTCCTGTGGACGTGTTGAAGATATTCAACACGAGCAGCTCATCTCGCGGATCACGTACCCGCTGTCCGTTCGCTTCATCGATACGTGTTGGACACAGAAGTGCGACGCGCGCCAAGAGGAAGGCCCCACGCCACAGCATTCCCGTTTGTAAGATCGCCTTGAGGTCATCTTGTGTTGGAGGCAAGGGAGACATCACCGATCCAGAATCATGGCGAATAGAAGGTGACGGATACCTTGAGGACACGCGAAGCCTCGGTCGAGATGACGCACGATGTAGTGTACTCAGAGTACGCGGCAGAACGGTCGTCGATGGCCGACAGGGAGACCCAGAACCAGAGCCAGTGTGCCACTGATTTCGTTGGGAAAGATCCAGTATCAGTCGTGCTGGTGCCGTACCATCACCCTGACGATGCAAGAATGGAAGCGAGACCATCATGAGTCTGTCAAGACTCAGTCTGGCCCTATGGTCGTGCTCTACTTCCACACGCTCTGTCTCGAGTTGATGGAGCAGTGCACTCACGCTGAGCTGGAGCTGAGCCGATGCCGTTGGCTGGATATTGCCGGAGCTGTTCGTCTCGTATAGTTCGTAGCAGATGAGCCCCATGTACTCTGCGCCATTGAGGTCGATGATAGGCTCACAGCATGTGGAGCTGCTCGCTCCTGAGGCTGTTTCTCGTGCCATGTTAGCCTCACAGCACTGCTGTGGTCGCGTGCTTCCGAACACGTGCGCTTGTCGGTCTGTCGAGTCCTCAGCATTGTCATTGGGAATGCAAACGCGCTGATGAAGACTGAGCGCGAGCGCAGAGTATGCCGAGTCAAGTAGTAAGCTTGGGTTGTCACCTGCAGAGACCTGTGGGACCTTCGGTTCTTCGGTAGTCTCCACGGTGTCGCCTGTGAGACCGCCTTTAGTTCCCTCGGTTGCCACAAGAAACACCATTTCACAGCTCCCCAGCGATGCGTATCGCACGTGGTCACAGATACAGCGCGCGATCAGCTCCATGCTGAGGTTCGTGCCCGCTGCCGCAGCTGTGCGCTCAGCCATCGAAGACGAGCTGATTGTATCTAGAAGCAAGTGAGTGGTCTCCTTGGTAATGCTCAGGCGGAACTCGATGTGGCTCTCTGGGTCCATAGCGAAGACGTCAAATCCGTAGGGATTCGTGACGCCGTCTCCACAGTAAACCGTCAGGATAAGGTATTTCCCGCCAACAAAGCGGCCAATCTTGAGCAACGTGTACCGCATCGGATCGTCAACGACTGGATCTGGCGTTGCGTGAATAGGACTTGGTGCCCTTGCGTCAGGAGACGGAGGTGACTGATGGGTATCTGAATCGATTGATTCATCAACGAAGAAGCTGCTGCGACTGCCAGCAATGGCTGTCATACTCTGCTTAGTCTTGAGAGTCAGCACTGCTCGTGGAGATGCTGTGAGAGGAGGAAGCCCTGGCGCCTGAGGGAGGCCCTTGCGTAAGGATCGGAATGCAGGAGAGAGATTGAGTTGCTTAGGCTTGCGTGGCGATGTCGGAATCGCTTTGATCGGGTGGACGGCAGCAGGGACCATGTGCTGGATGCTGGGTAATGGCTCTGGAGGGCGAGATGCGAAGGGTGATCGTTTTCGTGTGTGACGCCGTGGTGGTGGTGGGTGGATGGTCTCGTTGATCACAGGGAACTCGCAGATCGACGAAAGATACGCGATATTCTGGTCCCAGTCTTTCTTCAGCCTATCCGTTCGGTAGTGGGCCGCGCTGTTCTTGATACGATCAAACAGCGTGACGTTGTCGTGCTTGATCTGCTTGAGTCGCCGTAGTCGAAACGCACTCGCCTGGAGACTCTGGCTTGATATGTGATGCTTGACCCGCTCGGGCTGTCGCGTGTAGACCTCCTCGCCGTGGTCCACGTTGGTGATCTCGTCGAGGTACCGCTCGTAGTCTAAGTCACCAGAACGATCGTCCAGGCCACTGCCAGTGTAGCCCATTACTGGAATGAGTACGGACCTCAGTTCCTCTAGCTTATCGAAGTTTTTTGTCTTGACTTTGTTTGCAGATACTACCGATGCTGGTGAGTGTGTCGAATCCAGGGCATTATCATCATCTTCATCTCCATTGCTGTCATCGCCGCCTTCGCTGCCGGCCTCCTCTCCTTCGCCCTCTTCTTCATCAAACTCCTCGTATCCAGAGAGTGCAGCGGATGAAGCGGAGCCTACATGGAAGTGATCAGAGTGGTGGGTGGATGATACTTGGTCGGTTGAGTGCTGCTGTTGCCTCTGGCTTCGTCTGAAAAACGTCGACGGCCTCTTTGTGAGTGGCACAGAGGGAGCTGCCGGCCGAGTGATCGCTGTGAGGTATGACTTTACGCCATCGATCTTGCGACGATGCAGCTCCTGCGCCTTCTCGACCTCGCGCTCGCGACATATCTTGCTGCTGGCCTTCTCGGCGCGGTGCATGGATCCTCACAGGTACGGCTACTGCCGCATGAGACAGAGACACCTCTGCGTTGGCTTGACACTCTTCTCCTCCCACAGCGACGTCCTGTTTAGCCACCCCATGCACGTACATGCCTGACTTGGTCCTGTGGTGAGCTATCAACCTAAACATAGCTCGGAGCAACCAATTCAATTCAACTCAAAATGCGCTCAGATTTGATGCGTGTGTACAACGTATAGTCACGGACACCTCTGCCTCATGCCGTGGCATCATCGTAAATCTTAATGATGCTGGCAACATCACACTGCATCTGCGTCACTGGGCACGCCCCGTGCTCCTCTACGTGCTTGTACAAACACGGATAGCAAAACACAAATCCCGAGACGGACGCTGCGGGGTTCACGCGTCGCTTCTGGCACAGCGGGCACGTGGACGCATCGAGTGTCGACAGTGTGACTGAGGCGTTACCAGCAAAGCTCGGTGGAAGAGGAGGTGGAGGGATTGGGGCGTCGGCGCCTGTGTGACGGACCTTGATGGCAGCACTGCCTTCGTCCGAGTACATCCACTCGAGGAACTTGTAGCAACCAATGCCCATCATGAGGAGCACGTACGAGTTGTCGTATACCGCCCATGATGTACGCAGCACGCCTCGTCGAAGACGCTCAAGCAAAGTGCCCCCGTTAAGCGACGACAACACCTGCGTGCGGTAGTCGGTCTGCTTTTGCATGATAGCGGACTGTAGGAAATGCATTGTAAACATGAGCTCATGTGAACCATCGGACACAGGAAGGCATCACAGTAAGTACCTCGTCGTTCTGAGTCACACGGACGAGCACGACGCCGAGGCGACGCAGAAACGGAGAGAAGTACGGAGTGTCGCCGAACAAATACAACCACTGTCAATGCGCATATGTCAAGTCGGAGTTAGTTCATGTCTTCCAGGAAGAGAGTGATAGGAAAGCGCGCGTGTCGTACCTGGTACAAGAAGAATGTGGCCTCGTACGCGAGATGCGCAAACGGGTATCCTTTCACGAACGCTCGCTTGAGCTTCGCCAGCAGCGATAACTGGCGAAAGCGACGCACAAACGCCTGCCATCGCTTCTGCCTCGCCGATCCAGAGGCTCCTGCGGTCTGTTGCTCATCATTGCTCGTTGATTGTCTCGATGTCGTGGACTGTGACTGCGCTGCCAGCGATCGGTGCAGATTATCGAGCTTGGACTTGAGATACGGCACCAACACTGCAAGCAAGAGTGATCGGCGACGCGCGCCGTCTGTCAATGGCGCCGTCGTAGCTTCTGTCGCAACCGAGGCGGCGTCAGACGCGTCCGCGGCTCGTGGCGGCTGGAACATGACGCGCTTCATGCCATAGAACTTCTCACTGGCCAGACTGTCATACCGGTTCAGGAAGTACCTCTCCACGCACGCCATGAGCAGCGCATAGCTCTCTTCAAAGTGGCGGATCGGCAGCGCGCTCGAGACCTGCGGGTATGTGTCACAGACGCTCTGGACGAGGTACTCGAGCGCCGGCTTGAAGCCGCCCGCCATGCGCTCTTGCATGAGCAGCTCATACAGCGACGGCGGCTGCTGGTCGCCCAGCACACCAGGACCATGCGCACCGCCGAAGCCCTGTGTCTGCTCCAGGAACAGCATCCTGGTGACGTAGCAAGTGTCGGAATGCTCGTGGGGATCAGTTGCCGTTGGGTTTTTTAGGAGGAGCTGTTGATGCAACATTGAGCTCCTGAAGTGGAGAGTGCCACCTCGATTGAGTGCCCCCACAGTCACCTCTATTGTATGATGATGGTGAATTACCTTTGATATATGATGCTTGAAGTTGGGGAGTTGAGGTTTTATGCTGACGCGATCATGTCACCCACGGGACGAGGGGCTCCGGTGTTTCCCACCCTTAACAAGCAACTGTCGACGAACCCAACGGCAGAAAGAGAGTGTGATTAGACGGCTGCGGTTGCTGAATAGCTGTAGGCTAATCGGATCCTGATGAGTGCGTGCCTGTACTTTCGCCCCTGCATCGAACACGCCACAGTCGAAATTGCGTCCGCGCCACCAACCGACTTCCTCTTTCAACAGCACCATGCTCCGTCCATCGGTTCTCAAGAACGCTGCGCCTAAGGCTCTCCAGCGCCAGTTCTCCACGGCGTTCGGCCCTCGCGTGAGTCGCCGCAGTCTTGTGCTGTCGATCCATGTGCTGCTCGGCTCCTAACCCAATCGCTATCTGTCTGTAGGATGCCGTCATTGTCAGCTACGCGCGTACGCCGATTGCGACGTTCAACGGCTCGTTCGCGCCACTCACTGGTCCAGAGCTTGGCGCTATCGCCAACAAGGCCGCCGTGGAGCGTGCCGGCATCGAGCCAGGCCAGATCCAGGAGGCCTACCTGGGCAACGTCGTGAGCGCTGGCATCGGTCAGGCGCCTGCGCGTCAGTCGGTCCTTAAGGCTGGTTTCCCGAACTTCATCCCGTGCACGACCGTCAACAAGGTGTGCGCGTCGGGTATGAAGTCGATTGCCATGGCTGCGCAGAGCATCATGGCTGGTAGCCAGGACATCATGCTGGCTGGTGGCTTCGAGAGCATGTCCAACATCCCATACTACCTTCCAAAGGCGCGTACGGGCTACCGTCTTGGCGATGGCAAGCTCGTGGATGGCGCGATCCACGATGGTCTGTGGGACCCATACAACAACCAGCACATGGGCATGTGCGGCGAGGCCTGTGCTGACAGCTTTGGCTTCACTCGTGAGGACCAGGATGCGTACGCGATCGAGAGTTACAACCGCGCTCTTGAGGCCAACAAGCGTGGCTTCTTCGAGAAGGAGATCACGCCTGTGACCATCAAGCAGCGTCGCGGTGATGCGCTCGTCTTCACCAAGGACGAGGAACCATTCCAGACCAAGCCTGAGAAGATCCCAACGCTGCGTGCGGCGTTCAAGAAGGACGGTACGGTCACGGCTGCGAACGCCTCGCCGCTGAACGACGGTGCCGCGGCGCTTGTCATCATGTCGGGCGCCAAGGCCCTCGAGCTCGGCCTCAAGCCACTGGCCAAGATCCGCGGCTTTGCTGATGCTGCCCAGGACCCAGTCGAGTTCACCATCGCGCCATCCAAGGCTGTGCCACTCGCGCTTCACCACGCTGGTCTGCAGCTCAGCGATGTCGACTACCACGAGATCAACGAGGCGTTCTCGGTGGTCGCGCTTGCGAACATGCGTCTCATGAACCTGGACCACGCGCGTGTGAACGTGAACGGTGGTGCTGTCGCCATCGGCCACCCCATTGGCATGTCCGGTGCCCGTATCGTCGGCTCGCTCGTCCACATCCTGCAGGAGCGTGACGCGTCCATCGGTGTTGCTTCGATCTGTAACGGCGGTGGTGGTGCTGGCGCCATGGTCGTCGAGCGTCTCAACTAAATCAACATCGTTAAGAGAGTGGAGGTGTGACTCCTACTAGTAAAATCCACATTGGCATCCACATCCTGTTCAGCCTACTGACGAATATCCATCCACCGTTACGGCGCGTTACTTGAGGGACGCAAAGATCTCCTGCAGGTTCTTGCGCAGTAAGAAGCGCTGGTCTTCTGTGAGCTCATGCGCGTCGCACATTGTCTCCACGAACGACTCGATCTGGATGAATGGCACGTCGAACTCGAGCATGCTGAGGGTGAACGACCCTAACTGGCCGAACACAATGTTGTGGACGCGACTGACAGCTTCCTCGCGTGTGTATAGCTGACTAGAAGACCCGTTTTCACCCATCCCGGCAAGATTTTCCGAGCTGCTGGACGAATTGCGATTGCGGGAGATCCCTGACGGCAGGTCTTCCCATGCACATGGCTGGGGTGTCCTGTGGAGCTCCTCACCGATAGCGAGCAGCAGTGCCTTCTCCCAGAACGCTGGATTCTTCCAGATATCGTGTCGTTTGACCTCTTCCTGCAGGTAGATCCGCGAGGTCGCACGGCCCAATGCGTGCTGCGCGAACCCCCAAGACCCGCCTCGCTCTCGTCGGAACTGCTCGACTTCTTCGTCGGTTGTCTCCACCGCGGCTTCCGTCCGCGCCATGTAGAACGTCTCAGCCAAGATCATGGCTGTCTTGGCCACCTTGACGTCGTCCTCACGCATGCAGTGGTCGAGGAAGATGTGGAAACACTGCACCAACGCATCAAACGAAGCCTTGTCTTTCACCCGCGTCTCGAGACTGCGCTGGCGGTTCAAGCACTTGACAAACATGGCGCGGCCGCTGTGGGTTTCGCATGTTGACTGAATGATCTCCTCCAGCAGTGGCCCCGCAGCCGGAGGCACCGTATCTACCGTCCCAGTGACTTCAGTTGCGCTCGTTTGGGCAACACCCGCAGGCGGATCGCTTTGCTCGATTTCCTGCGCTGTGTCAGCAATTTCGCTGTCGATCGCTGCCGACAGATCAGGCACCTCGCCTTCACCGCCAGCCGAGCCTGCATCGCTGACAATCCGAGGCAATGGGGGCGCAGACGTCGTCTTTGACGGCGTGTTCGGCTGGCTGTCGACAGCAAACAAACGATGGAGAGCCTTCCCCATTGGCGTCTCTGCCAGTGCGCGATGGGGGCTCTTCTCGGAGATTGTCGGACTCGTGGCTTCACTTGAGGAGTACGATGGGATGACGATCGGCTCTGCGAACAGGTCGCCTCCTCGGGACGGTTTGCGCTGACGTCCAGAAGGAGACACAGCGATCGTATCCTTGCTCTTCTCACGCTCCGCCAATGTCTTTCCCCAGTGCCAATCTAGCAACGCCAACGCCTTCCCCTGGAAGTGCATGTTGTCTGGATTGCGGTGGTTGTGGATCAGAAGCTGGATATCTTCCGCCCGACTCACGTTCTTCACGTGCGTTTCAAGTGAGCTCAGCATCTTCTCCGCAGCCTTCACACGTTCTTTCTCGATGTGAAGAAAGCGTTCCATGCACGAGTTCAGTTGGTCAAGGCGTTCTTCTTCGGCCTTCTGGTAGGCGACGCTGACGGCCATGGCCATCTCATCGCGAGAAACGATGCGGTTGTACAGAGCAGTCTTCGCCTGCGCCTTATGCAGCTCGGCCTGCGCGACTTCATCTTCTGCCTTTGAAACGCGCCCTGCGAGACGCTGAAGCTCGAATGCTGGTACGCCGATTCCATGCAACGCTATGCGCTGCCGGTCTTGCGCCTCCGCGAGCTCCTCCGTTGCCTTGCGTAGCCGCGTCGCCGCCTGTGCATGGGCAGCCAATGCGCGGTTGTACTCCTCGTTCACGTTGCGGATCTCGCCCTGCAGCGTGCGGATGTACATCTCGGACGCTTCCTGGAGCGACACGAGCGGCTCCGCGACCTGCTCTTCCAGCACGCGCGCCAACAGAAGCTGCTGGTGGCTGTTCGCATCCACGTAGCTCTTCACCTCGGTCAGCACGCGGCGCACACTCGAACCGGGCTCTTCCAGATCGTCCAGGTTTGCAGACGTCATGCTGTCGATGGGCATGTGCAGCACACTGCGTAGCTCCTCGCTAGCGGTTCGCTCGGCTTCGGCCTTGCGTCGGAAGAACTCGACGAGTCGGTGGAGACTGCGACGGCCGTTCTCCGCGTGGTCATAGATCGACGGGAACGGGATCTGGCAGAACGTGCGCCGCCAGTGGTTCTCGTGCTTGTCTTCGTCCATTCCCCACGTCGTGCCGCGCATGGTGGTCGGGAGCTCTTCCGTGAGTAGCTGATCTCGTTGCTGATTGCCGGTGGTGACTTTCGAACTTCTCGCCCACTCTGGTTCAAATTAGCCTCCACCTCAGGCTAAGCCAATCAGTTGGTAGCTGTGAAGGCTAATTTGAGGAAACAGCTCCACTTGAATTGAAAATGATTGACTTTTACCACGTCCTAAGCGTTCGTCTCTGCTTCTCTCTCTCTTTCTCTGTTCTTCTTCTTCGCCTTCCTCTTCTCCTTGTCTGGTGCTTGTACCATCGTAGCTCCCGATGGCGTCGCGTATCCTGCCTGTCCACTAATGAAACTAAATGACTATCGACCTACACTATTTGCCCTATTGCTCCTATGGCTCACTAAATCGAGAGCCCCCACGTCCGTCGAGCGCCGCGTCCCACGAGACATCGCAAATACTGCCACGATGTCCGTCTCGATGGGATATCTTCCTCGCCGTAATCTTCGTATGGCTGCCTGTCTTCCTCGAACGGCTTCGGGTCGTGTCGGCTTTGTCACGCTGGCTTCACGGACGATTTGAGGCAGTGGAAGAGCGTGGTCGCTCAATATTGGTGGAGGCTCGGGGCTGGTGCACCCCCTTTGAGGTGCCCCACTTGGTCTATGTGAATTGCCGCTCGAACCGGATTGGCATCTCAAGCTTCTCGTCCGATAGATCATCAAGGACACCCGTTGCAGTGTCCAGCGGTAGCTCCGGCTCGGTCTGCGGCAAGAAATCATTCGGCAAGAAGCCACCAAGCGTGCCGTATGGAGAGCGAGGACCCACACTTCCCAGTCGTGACCCTCCAAATGCACCGTTCGACGATCGGCTGCTTCCATCGAATAAGGAGCCACCCAGCCCGTTTTCCACGGCGATGGTGCCATCGATTCCGAGTGAACCTGCCGTCGATGGAGAGTACGACGACGAGCTCCACGTCGAGTGGCCGATCGAAGCGCTCGATCCTCGACGGTCTCCAGAGAATGCCGAGAAGTACGAAGGCGTTGTGTGGGCATCTTGCTGGGACTCACGTGCGGCTCGGTCTTCTCGCTCCGCTTGTGACGCCCATCCCTTCTGCCAGGGGCGGGCTTGCCAAGGACCAGCACCTTGTGGCGATAACAATGGGACCTCGTGCGATGATTGTGACACCAATGATGGCGAGAGGTTCCATGTGTCCATCACTGGATCCACCATAGGACGAGGTGCAATGCCTAGAGGCGAGAGCAATGGCGCAACCGGAGATTCCAGGATCTTGTCCGATCCGTGGGATGGCGACAAGGATGTGGAAACGTCGTCTTCCAAGACGAGGCTGGTCAAGCGATCCGCGACTCGTGCCAGGGTCTTCTCGGGGTTGTCAAGGTTTGAGACGTCATGCAGCGGCGAAGGTTGATGCATCGAACCCGAACGACCCATTCCACGACCCCCATATCTCACTGCAGCAGCGTATCCTCCCAGCGTTCCATTCGCTGGTTGAGTGTTGTATCGATTCTCCAGGTTGGAGGGCGTCCCCGAACGCGATATCGACGCAGTCGACGTCACGCTCACATCATCCAAGCTCCCCACTGATCCTGGTCCCGTAGTGCCACTGAATGATCCAGCGCGCGAGGACACTGATCGCGATGGTGGCACATCGGTGCGCGGCACAGCTCGCTTCACCTCCACCGACTTGCCATCAATCACGTGGTTGTTGTCCTGGAGTACTAGCTCGACGCTGTTCTCATGCTCAAAGATCACGAAGCCGAACCCACGCGACTTGTTGGTCTCACGGTTGAACATCACTTCCGCCGACACGACCTTGCCATACTGCTGGAAGTAGCGTCGGAACTCGGCTATGAGCGACACACCCCAAATCAGCCTCCATTACAGCTAGAGACAGCATCATAGTGCTGATAGTCACGCACCGTCTTTGGTTTCATAGTGGAGACCACCAACAAAAATCTTCTTCGTCGATCCAGCGTTGCTGCTGACGCTCGTAGTCGATATCGTGCTGCCGTTGCGGCTACTAGTACTGCTGAAGCTGTCGCGGGTCGTGCTCTCGGCCCGCGGGACGGCTCGCTTTGCTTCCACCTACACCACGAATTGAATCGTTAGGTACATCGACACACCTACAGCTCTGCCGGATCGAGAAAGACGTACTCGTCGGTTGTCGAGGATGTGGTTTGGCTGCGCGAGCGCTCTATCCACGCAGACTGGATCCGCATACGTGATAAAGCCGAAGCCTCGTGAGCGACGCGAGATTGGGTCCTTCATCACCACTGCATCCGTCACGGGGCCAAAGGCACTGAAGTACGCGCGTAGTTTGTCTGTTTAATCAATCAGCATCAGTCGCGTGAGTTGATTGACACTGCCTTCCATCAAAGCACTCATCACTCACCGTCTGTGGTCTCATAAGAGAGACCACCAATGAATATTTTTCTGCACATAGCCACACACACGTCCGCATCATCAGAGACCTCGATCACATCCAAGAGAACTCGCACGGCTCCTTGCAGCGCACGTACCCGAGCTTTGCTGTTGCTTCATTCATGGTCACCGCGTCCTGGACTTCGTCACCCCCGTCTTGGCCCGCTGATCGCACTAGTGGATCGGTCACTCGTACTGCACTTCCCGTTGCTGGAGATGACTCCCAAATGTCGCAGTGTCGGATGCGCCTCTATCCGCTCTCGCGTGCTCGCGTGCGTGGCGTCGTAATGGAATGCACTTCGCGGGTCCTACTCACTCCCACTGCACGTTACGTTCGACGCGGGGCAGTCACTGTCGTCGCTTGCTGGTCGCACACACGTAGGAGTGTGGTCCCACACCGACACACAGACGCACAGCAAAGCGCACGAACTGCGTTGACCTCGATCCGATCTTCTCGCGCGTCTCGCTCGACGATTCGCGGATTGCGAGGGCGATGGCGAGGGCGCGTGTGTGTGTTGCACGGGGCAGCTAGTACACTACCACAACAACCCAACGAGCGGTCCCGTGGAGCTCAGCTGATTGCGCTGGGCGTGGCGATCGCGGACACGTCGAAGCAAGCAGAGCGGTCAGTCGAAGCTGCGGCGTCGCCCTCGTTCTCTCTGCCCGCGGCTGCGTCACAGTCGCGTGTGTGTGAGTGCGAGTGTATGCCCTTTTGTGGGAGGGTTGTCGGGTACGGGTCGGACCCGCGAGCCCAAACCCGCCAAACCCGTTGGGATTAGCCTGTCGTGCGCGCTTCAGTTTCCGGACAAATGTTGGTGCTCTGGATGATCCTCTGGAATCCAGAGTGTGGATGCTTGGAGGACAAAACCCATGGCGCCAGTCTCGACCCATGGGCTCAGTGGATGGTGGCTCGAGTGGAGTGGTGACTACTGTCTAGATATACGGGCATGGATGTAGATACAATTTGTGCGGGTTTGATGCGAGGGATCCGACCGAAGAGCCTTTTGTTTCGGCGATCAAGTGTTGAAGATTCACAGAAGCGACGTGTGGACGAAGCCTCGCGTTCCGGACCTCTCCGCCGAGCAGACCGGACAGAATCTCTGGAGTTTTGGCAACCCGGGTCAGGTTGAAGCTGTCCGGAGAGACCTGTTTGACAGACCCGTGGACCCGTTTTGTGATCACGGACGACGTCGACCGATGCCCGTTTCGCAGTTGTGCGGCTGTAGGCCAACAGGGGAGAATTGTACTTGAAGTGAGTATGCAGCACGTGCGTAGAGTTGGACTTGGAGCGTCCGACAAGACCATCACTCCAGCTGACGACGTCAACTCTCACTCTCGTCAAGTGGTCCACATGAATTTCGGCACCAAACCCGAAAATAAGCAACGACCACCCGAAAGTGAACCGGTTCAGCTGTTCTCCACGAGGAAGGGGGATAGGGGTTCTGGATGACGAAGCCCCTGTCTACGGTACGTATTTAACCGTAACCGGACCGTTACAGTTCGAAAGCGACGGTCTTGTTTGACGCTGGTGACCTCCAAGCAGAATCCAGGTCCGCTGAACCAGACGACCGGTCTGAAGACAACGAAGATTGTTGACAACACGCCAGGAGATAATTGATCCCCTTGGCACCGTCATCTCCGTCACGCGTGACCTTCCTTCCGCAATGCTCTCGACCTCCACGCTGCTGCTGCGTCGCCGTGCGCAGCTCGTCAGCAGTGCCTGCCGTAATGCGCCGAGTGTGCTGGGCCAGCGCGCGGCGCTCAGCGCGTCGACCGATGCTGCACCACCGGCTTCCGGTGTCTCGGGCCGCAAGCCCCTCAGCGAGATGCTCCAGGATCTCAAGGCGAGCGAGCACTTTGATTTGATCGTGATTGGCAGTGGTCCGGCTGGCCAGAAGTGCGCCATCGACCACGCTAAGTGCGGCAAGTCGGTCGCGATCATTGACAAGAAAGATATGCACGGAGGTGTTTGCGTCCACACGGGCACTGTTCCATCCAAGGTGAGACAGAAGCTGCACACGTGGATATGACGGTGGTGAAATTGGAACTGACTGAACGACGGGTTTGTGGATGATAGACCTTCCGCGAGGCTGTGCTCCACTTGACCTCGCACCGCCACCGCACGTTCTACGATGGCGCGTCGAAGCAGGGCAAGCGCTTCGGCATCCAGGATATTCTTCAGCGTGTGCGCAAGGTTGAAGATGCCGAGACGGACATCACGCGTCACCAGTTGCTGCGTAACGGTATTGAGCTGATCAACGGCACGGCTCGTTTCCTCCCAGACCCGAGCAAGAACATGGTGGCCGTCCTGTCCAACGACTCGTACGAGACCGCGACCGATACCAAGCGCCACTCCAGCGCGGACATCTGCAAGCGAGTGCTCACGGCGGACAAGTTCCTCATTGCCGTGGGAACGCGTCCAGCGCGTCGCGACGATATTCCATTCGATGGTAAGACCATCTTCGACAGCGACCAGATCCTCTGGGGAGGTGTCGAGGAGGTGCCGAAGCGACTGATCGTTGTTGGTGCCGGTGTCATCGGCATGGAATATGCGTCCATGATGAGCATTATCCCTGGCTCGGAAGTTACGGTGATCGATGGCCGCAAGGAAATCCTTGATATGGCCGACACTGAGGTCGCAGAGGCTCTCAAGTACGCGATGCGTCAGACTGGTACTCGGTTCTACACCGACGAGACGATCAAATCGGTTGAGAAGGCCGCGAATGGCGAAGTGATCGTTAAGCTGAACAGCGGCAAGACCATTGTGGGCGATGGTCTGCTGTACACTGTCGGTCGCCAGGGTAGCACTGACGGCCTGAACCTGGCTGCCGTTGGGCTCGAGGCTGACAAGCGAGGTCTGATCAAGGTGGACGACAACTTCCGCACGGCTGTGCCTCATATGTACGTTGCTCATCCATGTGGGCCATATCAAATCTGGTTTACTGACTGTCTCTGTTCCTTTCTGTGTGATGCAGTTATGCTGCTGGTGACTGCATTGGCTACCCAGCCCTTGCCTCGACGTCGATGGAGCAGGGCCGTCTGGCCTCGGTCCACATGCGTAGCTCCAAGCCGATCAACAAGAAGCGAGGGGACGATGACAACGAACCAAGTGATCCACAGTACCAGCGTACGCGTATGCGCTCTGGTGAAGTGTTCCCTTTCGGCATTTACACCGTGCCAGAGATCTCCATGGTCGGCAAGAGCGAGCAGCAGTTGACGCGCGAGAACATTCCGTACGAAGTTGGTCTTGCTCGATACGAAGAGCTCGCGAAGGGCCAAATGCTCGGTGGCGTGCCCGGCTTCTTGAAGATCATCTTCTGCCCAAAGACGCTGCACGTGCTCGGTGTCCACGCCATTGGTGAAGGCGCGACCGAGATCATCCACATCGGCCAGGTTGTCATGTCGACTGGCGGAACCATCGAGTACTTCCGCAATGCCGTGTTCAACTACCCGACTCTGGCCGAGGCGTACCGTGTCGCGGCTCTCCACGGCTTGCGCAAGGTCGAAGAGCTCAAGAAGCTCTCGGCTGATGAGGAAGCCGCCTAAAGACGCACAACGCTATCAATTACTACCGTACTTCGAACCACGCCTTCAAATACGAACTGCATGCGCATGTCCAAATGAATGAATGATCATGCGTGACATTGTCGCCGCTTGAACCCAGGAGTCCTGAGGCTGAGTCTGTTGGTAGTGCAACTGTCACACCCGTACAATGTGCCAGTAAAGAAGGTTCGAACGCTGCTCTTTCCCACACCCAACCGTCATTCCTAGCCACTTTCCCAACGAGAAGACGGGAGGGAGCACGAGGATCGCAGTTGTCATTTGGATTCTTGGCGCAATGAAGGACAGCACGCCGATCGCCTACCCAGTGGCGGGGGAGCCGTTGGAGGAGCCTTTGCTCGCGCACCACGACGCCGTCTACATGCGCCCTGCGCGCGACGACGACAAGACGGGAGGCTGCTGTTCGATGATCTTCAAACTGATCGCGTTCCATTTCCTGAACGTGCTCCTTGGTCTCGCGGCACATCTCGTTATTGATGTCGGCGTCACGGTCTCGATTCTGCTGCTCCCGTTGTGCTGCCTGGGCCTTGTGTTTTTTCGAGTGGTTCTGTACGCCGTGCGCTACTTCGCTCGGCTAGATGTCAAGCTATACAACTTCATCTCCTCGCCGAAGGACCACGTCTACCTCAACATGCCTGAGCCTGGAGTCACCGGTCGCCGACTTTCACCAAACCTAAAGGCAGTGACGCCACTGTCGTTGATGGCAACGTTTTATTTCCTGACGATCAAGCTCGTGCTCAGCACCATCAGTCTCGTCGTGCTTGCCGTGGCGTTCTTGAGTCCGGTGATTGTGATTGGGGGTTTACGCGATGAGCCCCCTCTCCTCGTGCATATCCTCGTCACTATCGCCGCCATCATCATCAGCATCGTGCTCATGCATCTTGGTGCTTGCCTCTCTCGTTCGGCCACTCGCTTCTTCTGCTGTGAGCGCTTCTCCACCTACCACTACATCCACTCGCGTCCCCATGTTTACACTTACCACGCCTAGCAGGGAACGCACTCAAGCTATCAGGATACCCAAGTCTAGGAGATCCATCAACACCATTGTATAATCCATTATGGTGTATCCGTTGTATCCATTCTACCCTTCCAAACCAGGCTCGGTGTTCTTTCTCTTCGTCGCTCCTGGTGGAGCTCCTCAAGCATGGTGACTGGAAGTGACTGGGAAGCTGTACCCATCCCATCACTCATTACCACCATTCCTGATCAGAATGCGTGTCTAAACCTCAAAACCTTGCCAGTTCGATCCCACGAACTACCGTCATTCCCCACTGGATGCAGCAAAATGGAATCCGCCACCAAAAGAGCTGGTGGTGGTGGGTGGACCGAAGAGGTATTTCACGAAAGTCTCGACAGCACTCAAGCTCAGGCGACGAAGATGAAGGAGGATCCCTCGCTGCCCCGTCGCGATGTGCACTATCCTTCCATGCCGGAGCCGAGCGCGCCACCGATGGCGCAGCCACTGTACCACTACTCGAGCCAATCGCAATATGCCCCGCCTCAGCAGCAGCCACTTCTCCAGCAACCCGCTCAAGCGCCTGTGGCTGTGATGTATCGATATGAGCCACCAGCACACAGTGGTGATTACCGAGAGGAAGGATGCTGTGGCATGATCTTCAAGCTGGTGTTGTTCCATCTTATGAACGCGATCCTCGGCATCGGAGCATACTGTATCGTCATTGCGGGAGTGTCGACTTCGTTTGGATTGCTGCCACTGTGCTGCTTTGGCATCGTCGTCTTTCGTGTGGTGTTATATGCCGTGCGGTTCTTCGCGCAATTAGACGTGGAGCTATACAACTATATCTCGCCTCCTCAAGAGCACGTCTATCTGAGCATCCCAGCCCGCGCTGCGTTCTTTGGCCTCGAAGGCCGTCGGCTCTCGCCAAGCTTGGCATCCGTGTCTCCGCTGTCCCTCATGGCTACACTGTACTTCTTGACGATCAAGTTCGCGCTCGGAATCGTCAGTTTGGTTGTGCTGACGCTCGCAGTCGCCTTGCCTATCGCGCAGATCGTCGTCAGCTCTTCGGACGACCGGGACGTCACGATCGTGCTTGGAGACCGAGTTGAAGACTTCAACATGGAGACGGACCCAATCGCTTACTCGGTCGTCTGCGTGTGTCTGTTCATCATCAGCGTGGCTCTGATGCACATCGCGGCAAGACTCTCACGAACAGCGACTCGCTTCTTCTGTTGCGAGCGATTTTCCACCTATCGCTATGTGCAGTCGTCCCAGTTCCCTTCCACGAACCAGTACCCCGTCGCCACCTCAGCCTATGGCGCAACGTCTAGCTACAACTGAGCGTGAGTCATACAACCCATGGCTGGTCGCGTACGCTTTCAAAAATAGTATGCATCCAGGGCCTGTCCAACGGACGACAGTGCACCCATTACTCGGTTCAGCACAAGTTTGTCTCAAACAAATACTGTAGATGCTGCTGCACCTAGCTCGACCGCCTTGGTGAATACATAACAACAAGGAGCCTTCACAACTATGCAGCCTTCCATTGCAGCGTGAGTTTCATGGCAAAAAGCACCGACGGAATCTTCCAGCGTGGCGCTGCGTCCTCTCAACAGGCGCGTCATCACCCCTCTCGCCGTTTGAGCGCCTCCGCTTCGTGGACAGAGTGGACACGGTAGACTTCATCCTGTCCAGAGCTCCTCCATGAGGTGCTTTTGCTGTATTGTCGCTCCAAACTCAGCTCAAAAGCTAGTGCCGCCACCATTGGCATCGATGCCAGGGTAGCCATTGCACAAATTACCCCAAGGCCAGCAGTTCCGTCATTCCACACGTCGCATACACAGTTACAAACACCCTAACGACATGAAGTTGGAAAAATCAGTCCCCGCAGACGACACCCACAACTATGCGGCATACGTCAATTCGCCACGCAAAGCCGCCAAGATGATGAAGCCTGAGCCAAGCGCGCCGCCAGCGGAGCCCCCGCTTCCCCCATTGAGCACCTCCGGCAAGCAGCAAGACCCAAACGTCTCCAGCGTGCCGATTCTCGCTCCAGAGCCACTGCCTCCGTCGCACAAGGGCAGCTGGCTGTGGCTCACCGTCAAGCTCATTCCGTACCACATTCTCAACTTCCTCTTCGGCACCGCGGCGTTCTGCGTGGTGTTCACGGGGCTGTGTGTCGCCATCACTCTGGTGCCTCTGTGCTGCCTTGGCATTCCAGTGTATCTCTTGCTGCTCCAGATTGTGCGCTTGCTGTCTGTTTTGGATGTTGCGCTGGCGAATTCCATCACGCGCTCGCAGACCGGAGTCCACTTCAGTGGTCCTCGCGACGGTGCTGAAGGATCCTTTGAGTACGAGCTGCGATTGGCGCCAAAGTTGGCGAAGTTCTCCATGCGCTCAACCATCGCGATCCTGTACTTCTGCACAGTCAAGTTCGCGCTCGCTATCATCAGCGCAGTGGTTGTTACACTTCCACTGCTGCCGATTGCCTCGGAGATTGTCGCGGACTACACCTCTGACACCGTGAACTCCAATATCGCTGGCTTCTCCTCGCACAAGTTCAACTTCGGCACGAATCCGTTCTTGTACTTCCTCACATGCGTCGGTTTCTTCGTCGCCGGCATCGTCTTGATGCACGTTTTCGGCCGAGTTTCGCGTGAGACGACGCGGCGGGTGTGCGGAAAAGTGATCAAGCCCGCGAGCGAGGACAACACGGTGTAAAACGCCACATACGATCAGCCGTTTGAGGTCTCGACGGCCAATATGATCTGTATTGCCAGCACGCATACGTAGCCATTCAATCGTACATGAACCCATTTACGAGCCGTTACATGAGCTCTCACAAGTCACACATTGTTTCCAGCTGACCTTTCGCCAATGGCTATTCGTGCTATCTCCTGACCTGTAGGATCCATGGGGCAATCGATTGTCCGCTTTACTGGCCCGCTTGGTTCACATGAGCGGAGCGACCTGGATAACGAGCAGG
>JAADVE010000044.1:0-44994 GCA_023334595.1 Pythium utonaiense | reverse complement strand
AGCTAGCGGAACGCTACCCGAGACGCTGGTATCGCTTACGATTCCAGAGACCCGTCGCAGCTTGCACCAGTACCACGGGTACGCGTTTTCGGAGGACGAAAATGTCGACAGTGATGTGGAAGCTGCGTCTACGATGCCATCGTCCCCTCGGTCGTCGTTACTGCGCAAGCAGTCGTCTCAATCCATCGGCAGCGGCAGTGATTTGTTTGATGCGAGTTCAAGTGCTGCTGGCGCGTCCCCATTGCGTGGCGGCCGTACGACCATCAAGAAGATGATCAAATCGGTGCGTGGGCAGAAGAATGCGTAAGGCTACGCAGATGCTGTAGGTGGTGATGGCTGTCCATGCTCAGCGTTGAAAATGACCTCGGTCTGGACGTAGCATTCTTGTGATGGTGGAGCTGTGAGCGAGGCCTGCTTTGATGAGCGAGCGTGCGGCTCGCAGTCCAGTTGTGCGACCACGCGAGGCTGGTAGTATGATCTCCTATCCCACGATCGAGGCATCAGGACCGAGCCGATGTGACCGTGCAGTGCTGGTTTGTATGGCCGAGCCACTCTGATTGGTTCGAAATGGTTCTCAACGGCTCGAACGTACGGGCGCGGTGTGACCACGCGGCCTGTAGTGCAGTCGGACGACTCAGTCATCACGTCCTCATCTGTGGCTCCCACTGGGATTACGATCACATCGCGGAAGGACGCTTGAAGAATCCACTGGTCGTCCCCGTCGTCGTATAGGACGTGGATGCGGTAAACATCATCGACTTGTGCGGCTTGTGTGATGCGTCCGTCGAACCAGTCCCGCTCGTCATCCCAGTACACAACGACGCGGCGTCCGACTAGCGTGGTGATTTCGGCGTCGACCAGGATCTTTTCCAACTGGACGGCATCGCTCGCATGGTCTGGAGGTGCAGCACGCATACCCTCACCATTTTCCCACTGCTGTTCACCGTCGGTGTAATCGACAAAACAACGTACCCTATCCACTTGCGCGACGACACCATCGAACCAAGTACGCTCTTCCTCCCAGTAGACTTGCACACGGTCTCCTATCGTCCAGGCGATCTTTTCTTCTTCGAGCGCGCGAGTGTCGGCTTCGTGCCCTTCGTCATCCGACTCAAACTCGTCTGAGTAGCCTTCAAAGTCTTCGTCGTCGTACACGTTGTCCTCATCCTCATCGTCGTGCGTGACTGCATGTCTTCGCCAGTCGGCTTGAGCGTGTCCGTCAGCACTAGAGTCCGCAGATCGCGACTGAGAGCTTGCAAAGGACGACGCGACTTCATCGTCGTCATCTCCACCACCACGTCGCCACATATCAACACCCGCCTTCTCTCTCTCTCTCTCTCTCTCTCTCTGTTGTCACCGCTGTCGCTGCGTGCTAATAAAAGTTTCTACATCATAAATGAAATACAACACCAGAACTATGGGGAAAGGGTGAACGCTTGCTGTCTATGTGGCTTATTGTGAATCTGCGTATGGCTGTCTGCGGTTTACTTCTTCTGCAGCATGCGCAGCGCCAGCTCTTCCTGGCTCGCGACCGCCGAGCGATCCACTTTCCGTCGCTTGGCGGATCGCTCGTCCTCTTCCTCGTCCTCTTCCTCGTCATCTTCCACATCATCGTCATCATCATCGCTGTCGCTGTCCTGCTCTTCATCGTCACTGCTCTGCATATCCTCATCGTCATCGCCGCTCTCCGCGTCCGACGGCATCGCCAGTGTCGCAACCGGCTCGTCACCCTCATCGTCGTCGTTGCGCTCGCCCTTGGCCTTCAGACGCTTCTTCGTGTGCTTGGCACGCACTCGCTCCTTCTCCAGACGACGGTCCTCCGCATCCTTCGCCTTGAGACGAGCCGCGACCTCGGCCGCATACGCCGACGACTTGGCCTCCACGTCGGCAAACTCCTCCGCGTCGCCATCGTCCAGTTTCTTGGCACCTAGACGCTCAAGGATGCTCATGCCGTTGCCCTCGTCGTCGAACACGAGCTTCGACTTGTTCAGCGGCTCGCTGTCCACGCGAATCTTGAGCTTCTTCTCCTTCTTCTTACGGCGCTGCTCTTCAATCTGTGCGTCAGCATCCAGCTCCTCGTCATCTTCAGCTTCTTCCGGCTTGTCCCACGCGTGGTGCTTCTTGACCACCATGAGGTCATCTTCCTCCTCCTCTTCTTCTTCCTTGGCCTTTGGAGCCTCCTTCTTCTCCTTCTTCATAGCAGCGAGTTCACGGTCCAACTTCTTCTTGGCCTTCTCAGCCTTGATTTTCTCCTTGAGCAACGCCAGCTTGCGATTGACGTTCTTCTTGCCACGAAGCTCTTCACGGAGCTTCTCACGCTCGTCTTCAGTAGTGCTCTTGGCCTGCATTTGCTCCAAGAACGGCATGCGCGGAGCACCAGGCAGTCCGTAGGAAGCGGCAAAATCCTGCAGCGGCAACTGGGAAGCGTCGAACACGTCCTTCATCGGCATGAGGAACACGGAGCGCACGTACGACATGAACGCCTTCTGGGCAAGAGACTTGAGGTCCTTGTCTGCTGCGACGGCCGACGTGACTTTCTGGCGACAGCTCGAGGTTTTGGCAGGGTTCAGCTTGATCTCCTTGATCGGGATGTGCGCTTCCTCCATGTGCTTCTTCATGGCTTCCGCCTCAGACGGCAGCAGCGTGAGCAGGGCCTTTCCCTGCTTGTTGTAACGTGCCGTACGACCGACACGGTGGATGTAGTTCGCAGTATCTTCCGGGCAATCGAGTTGCACGACCCAGTCAACCTTTGGGAAATCCAGACCACGTGCAGCGATATCCGTCGCGAACAACACTGCCGCAGGCTTGTTGAGGAATTCGTAGTAGACTTCCACACGCTTTCCCTGCTTGTACTTGCCGTGAAGTGCGCAGAGCGGGATGCCAGGCTGCAGCTTACAGAAGACTGAGTACACGTAACGCACTTGGCGACAGGTCGCCAGGAAAACGATGATCTTGTGCTTGAGGTGCGACTTGAGGAACGAGAATAAGACGTCGAGCTTCTGGTCCAGCGGACACACGACGTAGCTCTGCTGAAGACCGGCAGGCGTGGCGATGGTCGATTTCTCGTGGACAGCAATGTACTCTGGCTCCTTTAGGCTGAGCTTGGCCAGATCCTTCACGGATTTTGTCTGTGTGGCCGAGAACAGCATGGTCTGGCGATCCGCTGGCAAGTAGGACACAATCGACGTGAGCTGTTCCCGGAAGCCCATGTCCAGAATGCGATCGGCTTCGTCCAGCACCAGCAACTGCAGGTTCGAGGCATCAAAGTTTGGTGTCTGCTCCATGTGTTGCAAAAGTCGGCCGGGTGTACACACGAGAATGTTCATGCGGATAAGTCGGTACTGCTCCTCTCGAAAGTTTTTGCCGCCGATCACGAGACCAGCCGAGAACGTGTGAGCCTTGCCCGCTGATCGCAGCACCTCGAAGATCTGCAGCGCAAGCTCACGCGTGGGCGAGATCACCAGCGCGCCAAGGCCGTCCTCCACGTCCCAGCGGGCACGGAAGAGCTTCTCGAGCATGGGGATCAAGAACGCCAGCGTTTTTCCGGATCCGGTCTTGGCGGCGCCCAGGATATCGCGACCGGCCAGCGCATGCGGCAGCGTGCCGATCTGGATGCGCGTCGGCTTGGTGAAGCCGCACTTGGCGAGGCCGCGCTTGGTGGCCTGTGAGAGCGGGAAGGCGTCGAACGAGTCGGCGTCCGCGAGCTGCGTGCCGCGCGCCGGCGTCTGCTCCTCGATCTTGGCGACCAGCGCCTCGACCTCGAGTCGCTCGCGCTCGTTCGCCTTCATCTTGGCCTTGATGGCCGCGGCATCGGGGGCGTCAGCAGCACTCATGAGAGATCGAGACGTAGGCGTAGTGGGCTGGAGATGCTTGTCAATGCCGGTGGCGTCCACTGACCTCGAAAGGACATTCGGGCACCAACCAAAAGAGCGAGGGCACTCAAGCGGGGGAGCTCTTCGACCACCACCAGCGTATATGTTCGAGAACATATAAACGTATACAGGCTTCAACTTGGGGCAGTAAGTACGGTTACGGGATCGTAACCGTACTTAAGAGGAAGATCATGTGAGCCCGTGAGATTTTGGATCCATGAACTGAGAAGAAAAGACAGAAATGCCAGTGGATTATGTGGGTGGGGAAGAGGGACAAGAGCTCTTCATGGTGTCAAAAGGGAGGGTATCGTTGCGCGGCGACACGGATCACGTCGTGGTTTAGAAGCTGTTGCAGCACCAGCCCGAGCTCGCGCCGGCGTTCTTCACGTCTGGGTGCGTCGGCCGGATCGTGTCGGCGCGACGCGGGTCAGCCTTGCGCTCAAAGATATCGTTGTGCTCGAGAATGGCACCTACGAGCGCCTTGCCAGCGTCGTCGATGTGCTTGTTCTCCTTCGCAGACGTCTCGAACCAACCGGAGAATCCGTTCGTCTCACAAAATGCATCGAGGAAGCTGCGGTCAACGTCGCCCGATAAATCGCACTGCACACAGGATTCAACAGGGACGAGTGAGCGCACAATATACAACGGTCTGGCAGAGGCTTAGCGCACCTTATTGCCACAGAGAATAACAGGTAGCGGCTTGTTGTTGGGCAGCTCGACCTTCGAGTCGATCTCCTTCTTCCACTGTTAGAAAAGGGTCGGGTCAGATAACCGCTACCTACCGCACTTGCACGTGGATGATTGAGCCATACCTTGATGACGCTCTCAAACGTCTCTGGTCGTGAGATATCGTACACGAGCAGCGCTCCGAGAGCGTCCTTGTAGTACACCTGCGTTCAAGATCCAATAGTGAGTATCACTCCACATCCACCCGACCGCTCCGATCACGTACTCTGTTCAGCGCGCGGAAGTGCTCCTGCCCAGCAATGTCCCACAGCTGCAGACGCACAGTCGTGCCGCTGACTGTCACAGCCTTGAGCGCAAAGTCCACGCCGATCGTCGTGCGATGGTGCTCGGAAAACGCGTCGTGGACGTATCTATTTCGTGGGCACCAAAGTCAGCAGCCCTCCCTTTAAACGGCACGCAACGGCGCGGCATTCAACGCCCACGCACCTCTTGATGATACTGGTCTTTCCCGTGGCAGCATCGCCGAGCACCAGCACCTTGATCACTGCGTCCTGCGCGGCACTCACGCGGCGCTCGCTCATACTCGCTGCTTCAACCTGGATGTGGGTGTGGCCGTTGTGTTCTCTTCACTTCCAGGTTCCCAGGGTCGAACGAACCAACCGGTATCATACCGGTACCCACGAAGAACAAATACCGGTATGGAACCGGTAGGATATGTCCGCCCTCAAGTGAACCTTTGACCCGAATGCGCTCACCAAGAGCTACTGTACCATGGCTACACGCGGAATGGACATGAACGGCGCGAACATCAGCTCCATTAACGGCAACGGCAGCGCGCGCGCGACCGCCGATGGCTCCACGCTTCCTGGCTCGGCATCTACACGTACGCGTCGCTGCCGCCTACCCAGCGGTGAGCGCGTGGACGAAGATCCGCGGCGTCTGGACGCCGTGGTCATGATCCTGGAGGACGTGCTGTACGACCACACCAACATGCTCGCGCACTTCGCCATCGAGCGTGCGATCATGCAACTCATCAAGGAGCGCGCGTTCTTGAACACAGTGGCCGCGTACGAGGCGCTGCAGTCGTTCCGCCACGCGTTCGGCTACCGCAAGCGCTTCCCGCGCTTCGTCGACAGTCTCATTGCCCAGGAGCGGCTGAGCGTCGACGCTGCGCAGCGTGTGATCCAGGCGTACTACGAGAGCCAGATCGCGGAGGCTCGCACGATCAAGCCATTTGAGCGAGCTCGGGAGACGCTACACAAGCTCCGAAACGCCCATGGCTACCAGCTCGGGCTCGTGTGCGTCGGCAAGGACGACGTGCAGCTGGAACGGCTGCGGACCCTCGGCCTCGAAGAGTTCTTCTCCGAGATTGTGTTCGTCCCGAGCAACCCGAGCGTTGCACAACTGGCGCATGCGATGAAGGAGATAGGTCGTCGTCTCATGCTGCAGCCGTCGTCGATCCTCTTCGTGGGCCGCAAGGTCTTCTACGAGATCAAGGCGGCCAACAAAGTCGGTCTGGTCACTGTGCGGATGGTGAGCAGGCAGATTCGCGGGAAGAACTCATCGCTGGGTTTATAATATCTCATTCATCGTCTATGTGTGTGACTGTATGTCAACTGTAGCTCCACGGCAAGTACTCCAGTGTGATGCCTATTGAGGAGATGGAGCAGCCCGACTTCCAGATCGGCTCCATCGACCAGCTCGTCGCTGTCGTGCGCCTCGCTGACCAGCAGATGATCAAGCCGAAAATCGTCGCGTTAGGGGGCGGCACGGGACTCGCTGTGCTGCTAAAGGAGCTGCGGCACTACCCAGCGGATCTCACTGCGATCGTCACGGTCTTCGACTCGGGGCGGCACTCTGGCGCGCTGCGCAAGTACCTCGGTATTCTACCCCCCGGGGACATCCGCAACTGCTTGGTTGCCCTCTCTGACTCCGGTTCGTAGCTTCCGCGTCGGCTTGCCTTGGCAAAGAGATCTTACGTAGATTCACGCGTTGCCTCTGTAGATGAAGTCATGCACAAGCTCATGAACTACCGGTTCAAAGAGAACTTCATGGAAGGCTGCAGCCTGGGTAACCTGCTGCTGGCGGCTCTCACAGACATCCAAGGCGGCTTCGACAAAGCGGTCACCTCCGTGTCCGACATCTTGAATATCCACGGCAATGTGTTGCCGGCGACTCTCGACAGCACCGAGCTGTGCGCTGAGCTGGAAGACGGCTCTGTCGTGATCTCAGAAGTGAACGTACGCAACCCATACGTGGAAGATGCCGATGGCCAACAGCGCCGAAAAGCGCCGATCAAGCGCGTCTTTCTTGAAAAGGATAACGTCGAAGCCTTTCTCCCCGCTGTGCGTGCCATTGAGAATGCCGACATCATTGTCATCAGTCCTGGGGGCTTCTACACCTCGATCATCTCGACTCTGTTGGTTCCTGGAATTCGTGACGCGATCAAGAGAAGCGCCGGAGCGACCGTGTATATCAGCAACGTCGCGACACAATGCGGGCAAACGGACGGTATGACATTACCCGATACGCTGGACGTCTTGAACAAGTACTTGGGCGGCAACTCGATCGACTACGTGATCGCTAACAACGCTATCCCGTCGCCAGAGGTCTTGGCATCGTACATGTCTCGTGGCGAGACGTTGCTGTTACCGACAGACGAGATGTTGCAATGTGCACAACCGATCGTGCTCCAAGGGAAAACCTTCGAAGACGTTGAAGAAGGCAAAACCTTCACGGCCAAGACAGAATGGAACAAGATGCCAATGATCAAGCATTGCGGGAAAATGGTCGCCGGTATGCTATATCGCATCATCGAACAGGAAATCGAGCGCATGCGAGAAAGGATGATGCGAGGTGGCCACTTCCGCCACCAAATGCCGAGCCCTAGAGGCAACTTGATCAAGAAGGCTACCACCACGATATCAGCATCAGCAAAGACTGGCGCTCCACCACTGCTAAAGAAACGATCTTCTTCGCTGAAGAATCTGCGAACCGAAAGCTTGGAGAGTGTCGCCGAGCCAGTGACTGAAGAACACCGTGATGAGGAAGTTACGCCGTTGGCGCGTCGACGAACAACCGTTCTCGGAGGCATGCTAGTCGCTCTTGTCGCCATCTTGACAATGTCGAAATACCGCCGTTAGCTGCCATTCACAGCAGATAGTCATTTACAGGCTTCGCTCCCCCTCTGTCCCTTTGCCGTTCCGTTCGCCGTCAGATGCCACAGATGTTGATGAGGATGCTGACGCTGGTGCGGCTACATCTTCGAACCCGTTAAATGAAACGATGTATTCGCTGAACGCCTGCGTCGTCGCGAACTGCGTCCTGAACTCGCGTGCTTCCGGGGCGGATGCCGCTAAGTAACTTGCCTCGTCGAAAAATGCCGTTTTCTTCTTGGAAAACTCGTCCGTCCAGACATACCGATGATATCCGAACTCACCAATGAGCTTGTGTACCGTTTGATAGAAAAGTCGACGCACCGCAATGTCAGGAAAAGCGTGCGGGTGTGTTGGAAACCGGTGGGCGAAGACATGGTCACTGCGGTTGACATTTGGCTTGAGGCATTCGTAGAGTCCTTCACGCAGCGAGTAAAGCACCGATTGAGGTAGGCCACATGGGATCTCCCCACGTACGACGCAGCCCTTGTCCAGATCAACCACGAGCACATCTTCGCTGATCAGCTCGGCTCGCACAGCCTCTTCAAGTGAGTCCTTCGTGATGCCGAAGATGAATGGAGTTGGACACTCCAGATACTGCAGCATCCGGTGAGGCAGCACAGGCAAGTAGACGTGGGGCCACAAGAGCGGGAACATGAGCGCACGCATCGCTTCGCAGACGCGCATGAGCACCGACAAGTGTGACGACACGAACAGCACGCGACTTTCGAGAAGAACTGCAGCAAAGACTTGGACAACAGTTGACACATCCAGTGTATCAAACAAGAGGCGAACTGAGTGGTCAAGGCGAGGCAACACTGGTTGACTAACGACCCCAGCGTTTGAGGCAGCAGAGTTTGCCCCGGTCGATAGAGCACTGGTCTGAGGTTCAAACGACACCGACCGAGCGAGCTTGGAGACGACCTTTTTGTCTAGCTGGAAGGCGTCAACGGAAGGAACCTTCGCCTTTTGTCGTGCAATTGACTCAAGCTCGATAATGAACTCGTAGCCTTCTGCAAGCCGTTCACGAAGAAGATCGACGAGCGCGAACCGTGACAACACGCAGACGCCATAAGGCACCCAGCGCAGCCCTGCACCTCCTTGTGTGTCAAGCCGAACCTTTTCAAAGAAGGATGGCGGCAAAAGCGGTGCTGGCTTGTACATAACAAGACAGGCAGCATAGATCTCGTTGTTTGATGAGCTGTCACCCATCTTGAAGTTGAATGCGACTGGAGCCGGACACGTCGACGCGTGGACGACAACGTTTTCCAGATCTGAACACCACGGCAAGATAAAGCTCTCGATGGAGCGGTCGACGCCGATGGGGTTCGGCTCATGCGACAAAGGCAACTGCACAACACGAAGCGCAGCAGTTCCAGCTGCAGCTTGATCAGCATTGTAGACGGAATCGAATGATAGGACCCCACAGATCGCTTCGTATCCCCGCGTCGACTCAAGCACTTCGAGTGAGCGCTTGCGCAAAGATTCACGTGACGCTTCTTCTGGCCAATGATGAACTCGTAAGCCGTAGCTGAGCAGCAGACCTGATAGCCGCTGTAGATCATCCATCGACTCGTCTTCTTCGGGACTGGCAGGATAGAGTGCGAATTCTGTGTATGCGCGACTCATGAGGAAGCGGTGATACAACTCGACATGAATCAAGTTGAACTTGGCGAGGATCGCGTCTTGCTCATGCTGTAATCTTGAGAACGATCCACTCACCGACTTGTCAATTTTGCGCATTTCTTCGTCGCCAGGGTAGTACTTCTCGCAGATGTAACGAATGATCTTTTTGCACTGGCGTGACGCCGAGTCCTTTGTCTCTTTCCGTCGCCCTTGAGTCTTCAGAATTGCAGTGTAGGCACGATAGGCGGGTTTGAATTCGTACTCGACATCCAGCCAGAAGGCGATTTCTCGGTGATAGTTGTGTGGGAAGAGAAACGTCCAGAAGAAGTTGGCAAAGCGGTGGTTCATGAGGATGTCTTCCAATCCGATCACTTCGCGCTCAACAGACTTCTGCATCTCGAAGAACAAGTCCGTCTTGCGGAATTGAGGAAAGCGTTCCATGAGATCGCGTTTCACTCGAGTCACCAGTAAGTCGAACGTACGCAGCGCATCCTCTCCTCCCGTCGCGATGTCTCGCTTGATGCGATGCAGCATCTCGCTGTCGACGAGATCCGTTCCGATGTGGAACTGCGCGCCCTTGGCCAGATACTTTGTCGCGATCTTAACTCCATACGTTCGCAGCATCAATATATCGTCCTTGCTAAACATGGCACTTGTGCTGACAGCATGCTTGGACGATCCTGGTGGCCCATAGCCATGGCTGCTGTTGTAGTTTGTACGTAGCGTGCACCAGAACTGGCGGTATTCTTCGAAAGAGCACAGGAAGAACAGCTTGCTCTGGTCGGATGCATCTTGAAGCCATGCTGCATAATATCGCATCATGCGCGGGTTACTGACGACTTCTTCCAGCGAAATGAAGCCACTAGGGTCCCGGTCGTTTCCATTGGCCTGGCCATTGAAGTACTCTTGCATCCACACGTTCCACTTTTGCAGCTTGGCTGCTCCGGGGGCCTTCCCGAGCACGCTGTGGTTGGTCGGCACGCTAGGAGTGGGATTCTCCACGTGCTGGAGTTGTGCTAAGATAGCTTTCTGCTTCAGTGCCCACTCTTGCGTTGCTGCTGACACGAGTCCTGCTGACGGGTTATTGGCTTGCTGGTTGAGATGTTGTTGTTGCGCCGGGGTGACAGATGCCTTGATGCCACCCATACCCGAGAAGAGGAAGTTTCGCGCGCGCAACTTTACGTGTTGAGCCCATCGTGATCGCGCGGCTTCCATTTTCACATCTTGTTCTTCTTCCTTGATACTTGTCATCGGCATGGGCTTGACGTGCGCCGCGCTGCTCGCACTCAGCACTTCGCTGATCTCAGTCATGGACAGCTCGCGCTCCGGCTCAAACATCTCGGATTCCCGCAGCATTTGCTCCGAGATCGTACTTCGTCGGAAGGTCCCGCGGCTCGAAAATGAAAACGTCAGCAGATCCGAAAACCGCGAGGATGAAAAGTCGTCTCGATCCGAGTGGATGGACGTGCTGCGGGAACTGGCCATGCTCTCTCGGATTACTTCTTCAGCTGAGATGGTGCTGTCTGGCGGCAGAGGTGGACTGGCATCCAGCATTCCACCTGAGAACATCATCAAATGTGTCCACGTCAGTGTCAGCGCGACACTAGATTGCCAGCAAGCAACACACTGCACGTACTGTATTGGGAGGCGGAGAAGAAGCCAGAGGACGAAAGCGGGTTCACAGTTTCCTCCCCAGTCGAGTCCGACCTGGAGCTCTTGATGCTAGGCTTGGAAGATGAAGCCGCAGAGGCCTGCTGCTGCCGCAGATCATCCTGCGTGTACAGCGTGTACAACTTGCTCGAATCCCCACGCCGTGTCGAGTCCACTGCGTGGCGAGCGGCCTCCATATCCTGGAACACTGTGGCGCTGCTGCTAATCGCTGGCTTCTTGCTGCTTGACGTTGACGCCATTCGGTGGCTTCCGCTCCCGCCGCCGTTGCCCATTGGCAGGTTGGACGCGCTGATGCTGCGGGTCGCGGACCGCGGTCGCGACAATTGAGCGGTCGCCCCCACGCCCCCAGACACACTGCGCATCAGCCCGGGCTCTGCCATGCTGTGGCTGTCCGTTGAAGAGCCACTGGCGCCGTCTCCACGCGGACTCGCCTGCCGCTTGTCCCGCCGAGGAGACGGCTGCGGTGCCGCCGTGTACCGCGCCGAGCTGCGAATCGAGCGGTCACCCATCGTCGTGTGGGTCTGTGTGTCCTTGTCCTATCCGTGAGGAGCTGTGCGCCTGCAGCGTCGCGTGCTCGTGCGCTCGATCGCCGTCGCCTACGCGAGACCGTCGCACGTCACTTCAGGGGGGACGCGGGCAATGGAGGAATTGCCTTCAACTCGTCAGCGGTCAAATGCTGCAAGGGAGGGTGTGGGTTAAGTTCGCATTACAATCAGACGGCGCACTTAAGGATCGAACGGATCACCTACTGACTTTATGAACACCACCTCACGTTGCTGTGCTCATGGCTTCCGCGCGACCTTGATGAAGTGCAGCGGCAGGCCCGTGGCGGTATTCATCGGGAGATGGGTCGTGTACTTCTTCATGCGTCTGCGAGTCTTGAGGTGGTTCAGACTGGCTGCATCCAGCTTTTGGATGAGAGCCTTTTTGTATTCCTCCGCTTGCTGCAGCTCGTCTTCCAGTTGGGCGCCATTCTGCTCACGCTCATCGGGGGGATCGTTCGAGAACGAATTGGTGAGCTCGCGGATGATGCGCTGGATCTTCAGCTCCGTCTCCACTCGCTCGGCTTCCATCACTTCCACGGACCGTGCAAACTCACGCTCACTCACTACACAACGATCAAAAACGAAGCCATTAGATTGCTACACGAACGATCTTCGCATTTCAGCACCTCATTGGACTCACCTCTCAGACAATACTCACATGTCTGGTCAGTCTCTGCACGCTGGCACTTGGAGACATGGCCGAAATGGTGCTCGACAGTCTCGCACATGCGGTCGTTGCACACATTCGCGTCGACGTGGTGTTGCAAATGTTGCAGGATCCCCTGGCAGTTCAGCAAACACCGAGACGCCTTCGAGGGCGAACAAAACGACGCATCCACGATAGCAAACGCGTGTTGCACGGATTCTTCGAGCAGTTCACGAGCAGTTGCATCTCCAGCTTTCTTTCTCTCAATCAAGCTGGAGACGTAGTCGACATGAGGGGTTCCTTGACGTGAGCTGCTTCCACCAACATTGGGTCCTAGCACGGGCAGCATACTCCTGTCAGTCTACACCACGTACACGCAGCATGATCCAACGCACGCACCGAGTCCCAAGTTCACAGGTGGGCCACCATTCTGTGCGCCGACCTCTTCTGCACTCTCTTCATGTCCTTCGCGTTCAGTTCGTGGAGGCGTTTCAGCAGGGATGCTTGGCTCGACCTGCGATGTCCCATTCATTAATGAGATACGTTTCCACACTACAAGGAGATCAGTCGTCCACATCACAAACCTTAATCAAAGGCTCTTGCTTGATATGCCAGGAGAACGCCGAGAAATTGAACATCGGTAGCCTTTTGTCCACTGCTAAGCGGTTCAGCTTTTCAACTTCCACGGTTGCCTCCCTTTTCCGCCTTTGCGAAGCCTGGATCTGATCACTCAGAAAGTTTATCTGAGCTTGATCTCCTCCTTCACGCCTGAGCTTTTGCAGTTGTTGCTCCTGGCGTTGGATGATATAGTCGAGGCCGTGCTTCTTGCCGAACAGCCTTCGCTGTTTAACTGGGGAGAGTACACACACAACACCGTCAGATACAATGCCAGCGGCAAGAGCTACTAGTCACCTACTTCGAACGCAAAATGGGCACGTCTCGCGAGCGCAGAACTCCATGTGGGACTCAAAGGACGCGATCGTCTGGCACAGTAGGTCAGAGCATATCCTCCGGTCTTTCACGTGGCCGAAATGAAGCATATAGCGAAGACACGTAGCCTCTTTGCACTTGACGTAGTGTTCACACATTCGTGCATCTTCAATCCGAGTGGCAGCGTGGATGTGGCCGGCGAGCGCGTCCAGAATCGACGGGTCTTCAGATGGCAAACGATCCAGGACATCTTCCAAGTCCAGCTGCGTTTCCTCTGTCAGAGGCAGCGGAATCTCCTGGGGCTCTTCCTGCGTTGCATCTTCATCCACAGCCTCAAGCTCGGGCCCGCTTCCATACTCGATCGCGTTGCCGTCGCCATGGTCGCTGTCATTGGCGGCCGTGGCATCCGCCGGAACTGTCGGAGGCTGCGAGTTCGGGGTTCCTTCGCTTGCCGTCTCTGCGACGATCTCGGTATCGTCGGGCGGTTGACCACCGGAGCCCGCTTTCACGGGCGATGAGGCCTCATCCACCACGGGCACGGTCTCTTCGACGCTGGACGCGCTGGGTCTGTGTGCAACCCACGCCGCGTACGAGTTCTTGACGCCGCTCCGGTCTTCCAGCACGTGCTGCTGGCTGAAGCCGCGCGAGTGCCACCGCGCCGCGCAGGCGTTGCACACATACTTGACCCTGCGCCGATCACACATCCCGCATCGATACAGCCACGGCGCCTCTCCACACCAATCGCATGCGCCGCTGATCACTCCAGCCGCATTCACGGCCATGGCGTTTGACGTTGTTGGAATTGGCGCCAATGCGATCAATCAAACGTTTGATTGTCGCTGTCCGATTGAAGTTGGCGAAAGTTACGCCAATAAAACGCCTCGTCGCCCACCCACGTGGCCACCAACAGAAAGTGGCATGTTGAGGAGGAAAAGATCGGAACATTGGCATGGAGCTCGTCGTCTGATCAGGATGGGAGCGACGACGTGGCGAAGACATGTACACGCACAGTGCACCATGTGTGGAAGGTTGATGCCTAGTAATCCTTGATGCGCTGTGGGCTGGGAGAGGAATGTGAATACACAGAGAGAAGGAACGAGCACAACAGGAGAACGGGCCGCCAAGAAATAATTGGTTCAGCAAATTCATCTACTACTACGCTTTTTCTGGGGTTTGACTGGGGAAATGGAGTCGCAGTGGGAAGGGAGGCGAATTGAGTCGGATCCGATCAAGAGAGGTAGACGGAGGGAGATACGAGTTCACGATTGTAGTTCTTCTGACGCACGGGCGAGAAGGCACACCTTGAACAGACACTCACACACTAGGCCTCTCGCACAAAATCCGAGTTTGCTGAGAGAGATCGTCTAGGTCGCGTACTTGGCAGTCCATTCTCGCGCCGTGGCGTCGTGGCGGGTACGGTCTGTTCTGTAAACCTGAGCGATTTCCGGCACAAGCGGGTCGTCTGGGTTCGCATCCGTGAGCAGCGAGCAAATCGACAGCAGCACCTTCGAGATCGTGAGCGCAGGGCTCCACTGGTCCTTGAGAATATCTAAGCAGATGCCGCCGTTGGCGTTGATGTTGCAGTGGTAGATACGCGTGGTGAAGTTGACCTTTGGAGGCTTGAACGGGTAATCCGCTGGGAAGTAGATGTTCAAAAAGAACACACCGCCGGCGTACGGGCTGTCCTCTGGGCCCATGATGGTCGCCTGCCAGTGGAAGAGGTCATCGCCGACCGGACCGGCACTGCAGTTGGCTGGGGGGTCGCGGCCGAGGTCCTGCAGCTCCTTGTTAATGCGCTTCAACGCCATGACGCTCCGTGGTCTGGGGTCTTGAGGTGGGTTTCTCCTGCTTCGTTGGCAAAGGGGGAACTGAAGGGAAAAGAACGCCGCTGCGGCGGCAGCCGACGGGCGAGGGGGGGGGGGAGATTGCCTTCCAATGCAGGAGGAAATACGCCTTTTCAGCCAATCACAGACAAGAGAGAAACAAGAAAGAATAGCTCGAAACGCAACGCACCCGCACGGGGGTTATTTGACTTCTGGAACCTTCGGCGAAATGAGGTTTTATTGCCCAGGTTACGCCCTCCCGACGTCGTACCAAAACAAGGTGGTTACGTTGGTATTTTTGTTGGCGATGCCGCAATTCCACAATTCCTAAAAATAAAGCCTGCCACCAGCTGGGTTGGGATGGGTTCAGTGAGTACCCAGTACCTGAGGTACGTGATAACCCATGCCATCACAATCCAGTTCGCGGTCAGTGGGGGGAAGAGGCATCACCCGAGCAAGCGCGGCGCCGCCGTCTCTCCATCAATATCCACGCCCCCAGCCGCACGCACCCCACGGCAGCTGGACGAGTATCTGTCCGCGTGTGGACTCTCATCTCTTCTCTGCCCTCCCACTGCGTCGTCGCAGACTCGCCATTCTCTTCTCGCGAGACGTGGAAGAAAGTCGAGGGGCTTGTGTCGTCCTTTCTCGGAGTTAACTTTAGTGTCGAATGGGCGATCGCTACATGACGGCCGACTCGCCGCGAGGCGTCTCTGACGAGCGCTATGCCAAGCTCGTGCAGGAGACCTCCAAGGGGATCTCCAGCTTCAACCAGCTCACGCGCTCCATGGCGCAGAAGATGTCGCTGTTCGGCACGCCGCAGGACACGCGCGCGAATCACGAGCAGCTCAAGGAGCTCACCGACAAGGGCAACAAGATCGTGACCAAGCTCAACAAGCGACTGCTCGAGCTCAACAAGTCGTGCCAAGGCCCGCAGGCGCGCGCGCGCAAGACCCAGGTCACGAAGCTCTCGAACGATTTCAAGAACCAGGTCCAGCAGTTCGAGACCACGTGCAAGCGCCTCGTGGACTCGGAGCGCCGCAGCATCGAGCACATTCGGCGGTCGTCTCATTCCTTCCGTCACGACGATGACCACCATGGCGGCGGTGGCGGTGGTGGTGCTCGCAAGCAGAGCGGCGGTGGAGGCGGCGGTGGAGGCTTCAACAACTACAACGAAGACCAGCTCTACGCACAGGCGAACGTGATCCGCTACGACGAAGATGGTGCGGGCAAGCCTACCAAATGAGAGGGATAGCGCGCTGCAGGACTGACGATGAGGGTGTGATTGGTGTTTGTAGATCTCGCGCGACGAGAAGAAGACATCATCCATATCAACCACCAGTTACGTGAGGTGAACGCGGCATTCCGCGAAATCGACGGACTCGTGCAGGAGCAGGGCGAGACAGTCAGTACGTGGACCAACGCTTGCACTGTCGTTAGTGGGAGGATCGCAGTTGTTCACCCCACTCTTGTGCTGCAGTTGAGATCGAAGAGAACACGGAGGTCGTCAAGGAGAACGTCACTAAGGCCTTGGAACAGGTGCAGCAGGCCGACGCACGGACGTCGTACTGCGTGTGCACCAAACGCAAGATGATCTGCTACGGCGGCCTTGGCCTGCTCATTGCTCTCATCCTTCTCATGGTCATCAAGCAGTTCGTGTAGTGGCGTGCGTGTTCGTGTGGCGTTCGTACTTCTTTCTTCCTTCGCTCGATGCGGTGTATGCAGATATGTATCGAAGACTCTTTCAGTGTCGCTGTTCCTGTGGTCGTTAACTCACGATTCCCAATCTAATGCGTACTCTATTTGCTGATGACCGCGTACTCTTTACCCGTTCGCCTCGGTATCTCGCCGAGCAAGTGGTGTCAGTGGGTGATATCTTCCAGGCCTTGCGTATGATGGGGCGAGAGGAGTCCACTGGGACCATCCGTCGCTTTTCCTTGGACGCTTCCCAGAGTCTTCGATTGCTTTGGATCCACGCATCGCTTCCTCACTGACCCATTATCGCTCCTACACGTTTTAATGGCAACCGAACCGTCGGGAGCTCCTACCCAAGTGTCGAACGACCAGCAGCCCCCTTCGCGTGACTCCATTCAGTCGCCTGCCATTCTGTCTACCTACACTACGGCCAGTTCGCTGGAAATCCGGAGGCACCCTGGCGTCGGTGGTTGGTGTGTTCGCGGAAACGTGCTCACAGGGTCGTAAGCTGAACCCAATGGGTCTCACGAACGCCCTGACTTATGGCAGTGGAGCTCTTCGGCGTTGGAGGCGCTCGACCGACTAAGTCGTCATGCGGCGGCATTGCTAATTCGAAATCGACGGAAACACGTCAACACATCTCATGAAGGTCCGCTTCTTCTCCACAGTGAAGAAGCCCGACCCCGACCCTGTGGCTAGTAGGGTCTACCGTCAGCTCGCGCAGACAATCACCAATGGTCTCTGGCGTGTGCTTGGTTACCAATCCAACCCGAAGAACATGAAATCTGCTGCCGAGCTCGCGGCAGAAGCAAGACGCCAGCGACTTCTCTTAGTCTACTCCATCGTTGCATCTGGCATCATCGTCTGCGTGCTGTTGTATGTGATGGTTCGACTGCTCCAACGCCCGAAGCCGTTCGTGTACCCCAACAGACCTAATTTTCGATGCATCTCTCCTGAGAGTGAAGAGCTCCGCGAAGATGTGATCGACAGCATCGACCGAGCCGTCGCGGGCTGTGGAATTCAAGCAGCCAAGCAGCAATGGAAGAACTTGACGAAAAATATCAAGTCGCTCGAAGACGCCTTCACTCAGTTTCCTCATTCTGATTGTGAATGCGTCGACAAGGTTCGAGGAACGCCAAGCCTCTTCCATCTTCTCCTGCATGTGGATGGTAAGTTCCTTCGTCTGAAATGGTGCTCAAGTCCAAGTCTCACGCAAACTGCTCATTGATGGATAGAAAACGAAGCCAACGACATCCTCACGAAGCTTCACCACCTGAGTGATATCATAATGCGTAACCGGTCACAAGGAATGAGCTCAAAGGAAAGCTCACGCCCAAAGTCAAGCAAGCCAACGACCAGAGGAGGCATTCAAAAGAGCACGTGGAAGAAGTTGCTCAAACTCAAAGTCGGATTAGCTCACGTTGAATCCCTCAGAGACTTGAAGTCACGGGAGAAGGCCCTGAAAAAGCTCGCTGACAATTTCAACAAAGCGATCCAGTACATTCGAAAGGAGCTCTTCAACACCTCACACACTCTTCGTTTTGACGCGTTGGGTCGCGATATCGTGGACATGCGAAAGGTTTTGGGTCACCTCAAGGCCTTTAGGACGTTCTGCACTTGCTCGAGCAGCTCCGACGTCGTACGCTGCGGGCAATTCGATTTAGATGAGTTCTTCCAGTCTCGACTGTACGAAGGATGTACCAGGACGCTGGTGAGCGAAGCAGGTGCGTCGTCATTTACTTCCACAGTATCATCCCCCGTAAGCGACTCACGCTTTGTGCTTCGACGACGATAGATCTGGAGAAACAGAAAGTGGATCTGATCCAGCAAATTAAGCTGCGAACGAAGCAGATTCACGAAGGTATCTCGGCCACTGCTAACAGCGAGCCGGAATCCAGTGAAGCCATCGGTGTGTCAGCTCTGTCCATCCAACTGGGCGCCTTCGAAACTCGTACTATCCTCACCGTGCGACTGATTTGTGTGGTTTGTTGGTAGAGAAAATTCTCGCCAGCACGGGCAAAGTGAAGATCAACGTGCGCAAAGCACTTGAACACGTCAAGGAGGCAGACGAGTGCAGAGTCCTCGACATATTGGAGGACCCGCTGTCCTATGTAGCCAAGAGGGTCCAAAAGAAGGAGAAGGGCTTCCTATCAATGAAGACGATGGGCTACGCGGCCATTGCCATCGTAGCCTCCATGATGGCCATGAATGGGCTTCTCGTCGTGGGGATCAACCGCTTCCGTTGAGAATGGGACCTGTCCCTGCATTGAGCACAGCTAATGTAACCTACGAGCAGAGGGAGGAAAAACACAACTAGAGAAGCTTCCGTACGAGCAGTGGGAAGGAGAGCCACTGGTGCGTGCATTCTTCGCCAGTTGTATTGCGTTGAATTGAATCATTGTTCATCTTTCTCATCCGGTATCCGTCGGATTGAAGCTCCTATTTCCGTGATCAAGTGTGAAGATCTCCGCTCCAGTCGCTCGGCTTTCTTTCGCGCCTGGAAGATGCTACCGGCGACGGACATGATGATACTGCCCACGGAATTTGCACTGTGTCGGCGCTTGTTGCGGCCTGCAACGACGCCTGCTTCCGAGGCATTATCATCTGCCACGCCAGTGACGCGCGTGCCTGTTGACGAGCCTGAGCAAGTCTGCTGGCCCAGCGAACGGAACCGGTTGCGAGCGTCGACAGAGAACATGGAGGAAAACTTGACGTTCTCGTCTCGCACGGACGAATCGAACACCACGACGCAGGTGCGTTCTTTCTCGTTGACAGACTCGACCCAGCCATTGAAGTATTGCGTGCTACCAAAGACACGCGCCATAACAGCCTCTCCAGTCGAGAACGACACGGGCAGGATCTCAAAGCCGATTGTGTCGAACGTGTAATTTGTCAGCTTCTGTGTGGGCGAGAGCGCGTTCGGGTCGTCGATACTCGCGATCTTCTCGGCCGGAACCTGGTCTTTCTGCTCACCATAGTCGAACACGATAGTATACAGCGCCTGTGCGTTTTCAGACGACTTGGCAGCGACTTTTGCTGAACAGTAGCGCATGAATCGAGAGCTCCACGCCAAGACGCACTCGCCCACATGCGCTACATACAGCAACGGCGCCTTGTCCAGTGTCGCGTCGACAGCGTGTTTGTCCATTATCATTTGAGACGGAAACACGCCGAACGAGATCGTGCCGTCAGCGAAGCGTACGTCACAGGCTGAGCTCGAGTGTTTGCGGATCACAACGCAGCTTTCAACGGATGCACGGCGTGGATGGTCAGCTTTTACTTGGTATCCGACATCAACTTGGAACTCCTCCGAGCCAAGAGATGCTGCTTGCATGAGTACGGCGTTCTTGAGAGACAGTAGATCCATGTCTTCTGTCAGTGTTGTACGCTTGCGTTTCGTGATAAGCGATGGTGCGATCTCGTAGCCCGTAGAGCCGTCCGCGAAATCGATCGCTGCTGTCTTGTTAGAGAACACGCCGTTCAGAACCCCGAGCTTCTCTTCGATCTGGCCTTCGTACTCACCCTCGCATTTGACAAAGACCTGATCACCGATGTTGACTCGAGTCTTGGCATGACAAATGAGGAATTGGTCCTCTGTGATTCGCACTACGTCTTTCTTTTTCTCCTTCCGAGGGACGATTTTGTCGGCTGGCACGTTGATCAATCGGATACGATTCTGTAGGAGGACATGGTACATGCCGCTTGTACCGCCCCCTGCTGATACTGTGTTTGTTGATCCTGCTGCGGCCGAGGAAGTTGCTGTGAATGTGTCATCTTCCAAAGTGATCACGCCTGGGCCGGAGAAACGCGTGCCTGGATACAGGTTGACCTGGACTTTGCGTCCCGCGTAGAGTCGTTTGCTTTGCTGCTGGAGATCTTCAATTTGCGCGTCAAGTTCCTTCGTAGAAGGTAAGAAATCCAAGTCCTTGGCGGGTAGGACTTGGACAGAGATCGTATGTTCGCTTTCAGCCACGATTTCGTAGTCTCCGGTCGGTAGTTTCGACATGACAGTTCCGTACGCTCGCAAGCCGTCGCTTTCCCGGTGGAATACGACGCGAGTGCTGCTCGGGGACACCGTGATAGCTGCCGATGGAGCCAACGACGCTGGTGTCGTGGATGCACTCGAGCTCGAACCAATACTCGTCACAGTGAAGGACGCAACGGGGGACGCAGCTGACGCACTTCGATCACGAGTCATCGCTGTGCCGTGGCCGGTAAGAAAACTCCCTGTTGTAGACCTGGATCTTTCGAGTCTCGGCCCTGGTGATGGCGATGGTGATGCTCTCGCTCTCGAAAGCGACGCAGAGCTGTGCGTGACTCCAGTGGCACTGCCTCGGTACGTGCTGACGCGTCCATTACGCTGAGCCACTATGTCCTCTTTCAGCATTCCCATCTTGCGGATCGTCTCGCTCAGAGGGTCGAGACTGATCGTCGAGGGCTGGACTTTCTTAGTTTTCTTGGCAAGGTAGTCCTGGATGGTCTGCTTTATCCCTTTTGGAGACGGCAAGATTTGGTTCATGCTCTTACCACTCATAGACAACCGGTCAATCTGTGAGAGTGACGATACGCTTGACCGTCGAGTCGACGCGCGCTGTTTATGGTGGCGGTGACCTCCACCTCCTCCACCGCCACCACCACCGCCCCCAAGGCCCATGCCGAAGGTCTGGGTCATTTGCTGCCACGGTGTCATCGTCATATCTTCTTCGCTTGAATCGTCTGAATCGCTAACTTGAGTCGAATCGTCTTCGTACGCGACCCCACACTCCAAGTGTTTCACGTCCATCCATGCTTCTTCAGAAACGTCGTAGCCCGCACGACCGGCGCTTACTTGGCGCGGTGGGGAAACGGAGAAGTCAACCATTACAGGTCTGTCACTAAGGTGGACGTCCAGTCGATACCACGTGATCCGCTGTTCATCTCCTTCCATTGTGTCTTGCTCCTCGTCGCCAAGATCCTGTGTCGATGCAGCACGCTGGAGTGTAGATACTGGTCGCAGCACAATGTCTTCACGTTTCACACGGTAGTTCAGAGAGCCGTCGTCGAATACAATCATGAACAAACCAGCACCGAGATAGGTCGCGATGTTTCCGGAGTAGAAGTAAGGCGTCTTCTTGTATCGGGCGAGTACTGCCTGGCCATAGTGCCACTGCCCTCGTAGCGGCTCATACTGAGGCAACTCCTGAGCTGTTGTCAGCGATGATGCGCCACCGACACCGATATCGGAAGCAAGCGCGAAAATGGCTTCGATCGGGTCAGCCTTGGGGGCACTCACGTCGCGTGATTCGACCTTGTCGGGCAGTGGAGACGCAGCTCGTACGTGGGTCTCTGCAGCCTCTTCTTCTATCCCTTTCTCTCGTGCTGCATCTTCCTCCACGAGGACGTGTGCTCGTGCGACGGCGAGTGCATCCTGCTCACGCAGTTTCGCGAGCTCTGCTGGCTCTGTGACTGCGAGCTTGCTCGGACCTCCCACCAATGGGTCTTCTTCGGACGGAGGTGGCGTCTTGTCTTCCGCTGCCAGTAGCTCGTACGTCATCACGCGGTCGTTCACCTCCATGGTTAACGCTCCACGAGACTGATCTCCGATACTGAAATGCTTAGCAAACGACCACGACGCGCATCACCGGCGTGGGGGCCTCTTGTTGTCCTGTTCAACGCAGCAAACAGGCAGCAAACAGCCTTACACTCGATGCCGGACGGCTCCGCCCAGATGAGCTCCGAATACCTCTCGGTTCTGAGTGGCTCCGGTGGGAAGACTATAGCGATCAGCTCATGAAACGCTATATATACACACACTGATGCTCGTGGTTCACGCACCGGCCAACACGGCCGTTGCCGCTGCCCTGCAAATGCATTACATGCGATCGTGCGGCGTAATTGCGTCGCCGCTGACGGAGCAGCTCAACCGCCACATGGCTACACTTTCACACGCGCAACATAAGCCGCTCATGCAACGTAGGACGCGCCAGTAATGCCACCTGGGGTACTGACGGACTCGTTGAATATGAGCGTGGTGGTGCATGTCGGGCAATGCGGGAACCAGCTCGGCGACGCGTTCTGGCGGCTCGCAGCGGACACGAACGACCTTTTAAGCCGCAGCGCCACTGGGCCGTCGTCTCAGAAGAAGGCGAGTGGAAGCGCCAAGGCTGCACGGCCGCTGGTGCCTGCGAAAAGCACAATCCAGCCGGCCCTCTACGCCGACCAGTTCTTCCACCGACGCTCTCGCCGTGCGCGTTGCATTCTCGTGGACACGGAGCCCAAAGTCGTACGCTCAGTGACGCGCAAGGCGGCTGGCAGTGTGTACTTCGAACCTGGCCACGTGCACTATGAGCAATCGGGTCGTGGCAACAACTGGGCGATGGGCTACAACCTGCAGACCCACCAGCGCACGGTGATCCCGTCCAAGGGTAGCTCGCGATCCACGGTTTTGAGTGGCTTGGCAACAGACAGCAAGACGAAGAAGAAGCTCTTGCTGGCGAGAAATGACGCAGTAGAAGAAAAACGAGAACTCGTGGAGCAAGTGATGGAGTCACTGCGCGTCGAGATCGAAGCATTGGATACGTACCGCGGCACGATGCTAATGCACTCACTGGGCGGTGGCACGGGTGCTGGGCTTGGCTCCAGGCTTCTCGAGACGATCCGCGACGTGTACCCTCGCAGTTATTTGGGTGCTGTGTCTGTTGCACCGTCGTGTGCTAGTGGTGACACGCCCTTGCAGAACTACAACGCTTTGTTCACGTTGCGGCACCTGCAGGAGCACACAGACGTGGTCATCTACAAGGAGAATGACGAGCTCTTGAAGACAGCGTCGTATTGGAAGATGCTCGCCGAGTCGGGTGGGGCGTCTCCACGCGATGAAGCACAAAAGAGAATTACTCTGGGTGAGATGAACGCACTGGTCGCGGCTGACGTCGCAGGGCTCATGTTCCCGACTGCGTCTGTTCCCCCCGGGGGTCGTGGAGGTTCAATTGCACGGCCTTTCGACATCGCGAAGCTTGTCCACGACTGTTGCCCACTGCCCGAGGCAAAATTCCTTGACGTCCGCACCGGTATTCTCCGTGGTTCGCCTACGAAGACCGCTAAGGCTATCAGTGACGTGGGCGTTGATCCGCTCTTCCACGCGATTCCAGCGACACTCAGTACATCGGGTTCGGATAATGACGAGTCTCTTCTGGCTAAGGTAGCAAAACACACATTACAGTCCTTCCCACGTTTCACGAGCGTGAGCCGCGCGATAGGCACAAGCTGTATCGTACGCCAGGACGACAGCTCAGGTGTGTCCTCAACACACTCGTCTCCGAAGACGCTGATTGACTCTGTGACAGCGGGGCTTCCTCGCATGCATCTTGGCAACAACGTCGATGTCAGCTCGTCTTCCTTCGCACCATTCCGGAGTTTCAACGGTAAGGCTTCGGTGACTATTGCACTCAACCACGGCCACGCGCTAAATAGTATCCGGCACTTCTTGGACCGAGGACAGAAGCAGTTCCACGCCAACGCATACACGCACTGGTACAAGCAGTATGGACTGGAAGATAACGACTTCGAGAACGCCTTCGAGCAGTGCGCACAGATTGTACGAGAGTATGAAGAGCTGCTACGTCCGTGAAAGCCTCGTACTGCCGTTATGGAAGGGTGGCCGCCTTTGCCCGCATTTTCTTGATACACTCGGCAAGCGCTTGGATTTCGGGCCGCGATTCATTCCACTGCCGACGAGATGCGACCTCTTGCTGCTCCATTGCGAGCAATCTCGCTTGCATGAGTTCAAGGTCCTGCTGCTGGATATCCCTACAATAGAACGAAGGTTTCAGACCCGGATCAACTCAGTAGGCTCCACACTGAAGATACACGCACCGTTCATTGGCGGCTTGGTCTAGAAGCAATCTGAAGTCGTGGAGAGACTGCTGTAGAGTCTTCAAACGTTCCCGACGATTGTTCCAGTACATGAGTTTTTTCTCGAGCTCGTCAACCGTCCACCCTTCATATCGCTCCAAGTCATCGGGGGACTTCCTAGACGTAGGTGCGTGTGTTGGCTCCGTCGTCACGACTCGTGGGATGATAGCTGGTTGTGTTGGAAAGTTAAATCCATAGCGATGATTCAGGTCGTTCAACGTATCAGCAAAGCTTTGTGGGTCCACACTGCCATCCTCAGCGGGGTCACCCTTCTCCAAAATCAGCTCAATTGGCCTCCGCGGTCGTGGGCGATTCCTTGGCAACATCACAAACTCGGATATCGCTGACTCGCTGTGGTCACAAGTGTCTGAATACGTGCGGATGGGCGATCGCACTACATGATTGCGAGTTCGCACTCCTGCTGCTCTTCGTTGTGGTACTTGAGATAGTCCATGCTCCTCATACTCGTGACGCAGCGCAATGCCACGTTTGCTTTCTTCTCCACGCTCGTTTGGCAGAACTTTCTTCTGGTCGACCAGCCACCGCCAATGCAACGCGATGTCTCTGACCCGGCTCCACACCCGAGCGGTATGAATCGCCTCCTTCTCCACGGTTTGCCTTGATCGTTGTTCAGCGAGGTATGCGGCACCCACCAACCACTGACTGAGCCCGTCGCGGACGTGCGAGCGATTGCGAAACTCCAGCGCCGCATGCATCCTCCCTCGGTGTCGCCGTTTGCCGTCAATGTACTGCTTCCATCCTTCAAAAGCCTCCTTTTCTCGAACTTTCTTCCAATGGTGAAGCGCCAGCTTTGTCTGCTCGCGTTCCCGGCGAAGAGCCTCTGCATGAACTTTCCACAACTGGAAGCATTTCGTTTTGCGTCGCTGGTCTCGGAACTGTTGGGCACGATGGTCGAAAATGTGCTCCCACTTGAGCTGAGCCACTGATGTATTCCACGTTTGGAAGACTCCGCGCAACAGCGTGGCTTGGTAGTGACCACGAGCATGCGCATTCACAATCCGACGCGCCCCCCGCGATTTTGCGTACTCTTCCAACGCGTGGAAACACAGCCGCTTCATCTTGAGAGCACGTCCGTCTAGGTAGGAAGATAACTGGACCGTTAATTCGTCGTCTCGTCTTCGATCATATTCGAACGACGCCTTCCACGCCCCGAAGAGTGCAGCCAGTCGACGACGAGCGACTTTCGCAGCGTGCTGCGACGCGACATCTTGTCGAGTTTTCATCTGGAGTACGTTGACTTGCAGCGCTTGGAACCCATGTCGAACAATACCGTTCGAGCGATGCCTCCTCGCCTGATCTTCTAGCTGATGAAGCCTGAGGCGGGCTTTGCTCCATCCTCGCCAGGTCTGGACGATCGTCAAAAGTCGAGCTCGTTGCCGCAACTCAACAGCTTGCTCAGCACAAAGCTCGAGTTCAGCCTGTCGTACCCGTACGCGTTGAAGCGCTGAAAATGCCTTGCGTAGCGTGCGAAAGTACCAGGATCTGGTTGCTGTGCGTCTTTGTAGCTCTCGCTTCTGCTTCTCTGCTGCCAGGAGCGACCATGCACGCCACACACTCGTCATCCGAGAACGATATCTCACCTGGAGAAGCTCTTGGAGCCGTCGTTGTTTCAGCATCTGCAGTCGCCACGCTTTGAATCCTTCTCGGACCAAACCACGATGAATCGGTCCTTCAAGCGCCATCACGAGAGTACGGCTTTTGAGTTTCTGGGCATTTGCGTTCCGCCACATCGAGAAGAATTGCCGTAATACCCGTCCACCAGATGATCGTCTTAAGGCTTCGCCAAGCAGATGCACATGTTGTGATCGTGATCTGTGTGGGCGATCTCTCGTCGTAGCTTCCCGCCACTGAGAGAAAAGGAGTTTGGTGTTCAGCCGTTGCTTCCACATCGTTAACACGGCACAGAGAGTTCGTCGACGGACACGAGCTTCAATCAACACGACTACACCGCGCTCCCTGCGCTGCTTGTCTTTGTGTGTCCTCAGATGGTGAAGAGACGACTTGGTTAGTTGGTAATACAGGAAGAACGCTGCTCGACGAGAAGCTGAATCGTATTCGGAGCGAGCGGCGAACCCTGTGCGCCACCGCCGCCAAGCAGAGCGGACGCGAAAGCGATCAGCCTTCTCACACATCAGTTTCTTGGCAATAGACTTTTGTAACGCGCGTATTGCTTGCTTCCACGCCTTCAGCGGTGAATAGAGAAAGAGAGACAAGGAAGAAAAGAATCAGCAGACATTTCTCTGGCCTCCTGCACACGACGACGTACCTGAAAATACTGGCGTTGTGAATGAAACACGATGATCTTCCGAAGGATTTTCTCACGCAGGGTTATTCGGTCAATGGCACCAGCGGCTTCGTCGCGTGCTGAGGCTTCTGGTGTCGGTGGTGTCCACTGTGCTTCGGTGAAGAGGTCTCGCTTGATGCCTGTGCCTCGCACTTCCAGTCGCCGCTCCGCTGCTAGACGCTCAGCCGGGACAATCCTCGACTGGATCTCGCTGTGGACGCGGGTTTCCTTCCTCTCGACTACAGATCCCTTCCACTGCAATAGACAGCGTCGTAGTAGAGCCTATACCAATCCAGCGTCAGCAGGATCCATCCAAAGACCGATCCGTTTACGGGAGCACACACGCACCTGCTTCCCCACTCGTTGCAGCCGCGCCGCTGCACGTGCACGGGCCTGCAGGCGGCGCTTGATGGTTTCTTTCCACTGGTTCCAGTAGAGTCGCTGGAAGAACTTGGCGCCGACTTGACAGGCAGCAATGACGCGCTTTGCAGAAATGCGAACGCACTGTCAGCACATCCACCACAAGCATTGGAGCGGTAGTGGCAGATTACCGAGTACGCACCTGTCGCCTTCTCTTGCGGAGCTCCGTGACGCGCTTCCATCGCATGAACGCCTTGTCTAGAAGAGCGAAATACGCGTGGTGGTGCGCGAGCCTTTCCTGCTTCCACTGGACCAAATTCGAATCGGAAACCCGTGATATCGCGGGAGGATGTACAATGGATTCACGTGTCTGGGCTAGTGCCAAATCTGGGGTCTCCTGCTCATGGCACTGCGCATCAAGAAGCTCGTTCTTCCCCGTTGGTTCCATATCCGGTGGGCGTCTTGGCGCGAATCTCACATGGCCTATGCTTGATTGTGATTGGCTATAAAATGAAAAACATTATAGCCAATCAAAACCACTTGAATCCATGATTTGAACATTCGTACTGGTCCTTTTAACTTTCAGCCAATCACAGCGCGGATTGATTCTCCCCGGCTCTGGTGCCTTGAACGCCAGCGTCTGGCCAGACTGGCGTTCAAGTCGATTCTCGTACTGGTCCGTTGGCGCCCTGAACAACAGACGTGGCGTCTGTGGGGACTTCCGCTGCGTGACTGTGGGGCGGGCGTTGGCGACGTCTGCAAGTGTTGGCGGCCCAGTACGAGAGTACCCAAATTCACCGATCGTGTTCCCTCCATCTCCCCAGCAATCACCAACACACGCTGTTTCGTTGGTGTTTTTCTTCGCATTTGTGTTGGCGTTTTGTTGGCGAGTGAACCCTCCAATTCTCACTCACCGTCGCGTCAAGAAACCTCACGACCAGACGCCCATATCCGCGCTCCTCGAGCTTCCTTCGCTGCTCTATATGTCACCCCTGACGCCCACATCGAGTCCATCGCGAGCACGCGCGAAGGCGCGTGACGTCGTGGCGTTCGAAGGCCGCTTCCCGTCGTGGGAGGCCTTCGACATCGCGCGCAAGGCGCACTGCGAGAAGACCCACACGATGTACGTGTGCCGCAACACCGTCAAAGTCGACGTCGCCAACAAGCGCCGCAAGCTGCAGGTGCCGCTCGAGTGGGAGTACGACCGCAAGGTGTTCGTGTGCACGCACGGCTACAAGCGCGTGTCGCGTTCGAGCGGCGCGCGCCCGCGGCAGAAGGTGCGGTTCACGAGCTGCAACGCCAAGTTCACGGCTGCGATCGTGTGCGAGTACATGGACGGCAAGGAGGTGCTGTGCATTAAGATCGTGAACCAGCACGTGGAGCACAACGACCACCCGGTGACCGCGGAACAGTGGCGCAACTACTCGCAGAACCGAGCCGCAATCTTGGAGCACCCGTACCTGGCCCACGAGGCAGAGCTCATGCGACGCGTCGGTTCCAACAAACGCGCCGCGAGAGAGCATATTGAGACGCTGTCGGGACGCGTGTGTACGATGAAGGACATGCACAATGTGTACGCGAAGCTGCAGAAGAAGGACAACGCGATCAAGCACCACGCGCCACCTGTGGGCTCCATGGCTTTGCCCGTGTCCGCGTCTGTGTCCGTGGCGACAGTGGCGACCGAGGCGACAGCACCATCGGCAGTTGCCAGTGAGATTCCGGTTCCTGAGACGGCCGGAACCGTGCCAGTGCCAACGACAGACCACCACCACCACCACCACCACACGATTCTAGCGCCTCGCGTGGAACACGTCTTGCAGCAGTTCGTGGATGCCCACGTCGAGAACCACGTGAGCATTCTGTCTGCGGACGACGGCTCCAACGAAGCAATCTGTCTCGCCAGCAAGAGCATGAAGGAGCACTTCCAGGTCTTCCCTGAGCTGTGTCTATTGGACATTGCCGAGTGTAAAGACAACGGCACCACAGAAATGGACGGCAACCAGCTCTATGGATTCATGACCATGGATGCACTGGGTAACAGCAAGCCAATCTTCCTCTCCCAGATCATCCACCCGATCACGCCGCGGCTGCTTCGACGAATCTGCCAAGACTTCAAGCGCACACACCCTCGTTGGACCGATCTGAAGCTGATAGTCATGGATATCCTTCTGCCGATGGTCGTGGATGTGCTGCGCGAAGAGTTCCCGACGATGCGCGTACTGCTGTGCCAGTTCCACGTCATCAAGTACTTCTCGTCCATCGTCACACAGGCGGAATTCGGGATTATGAACATTGAGACGCAGGAACACGTACGCGAACTGCTAAAAGAGCTCGTGTTTGCGCACAGCGAGCGATACTACCAGGACGTCAAAGCCATTCTCCTACAACACCTCGACAATCGCATGGATCATCCGCTCGTGATGCATCTTGAGCACCACTGGGGTCCGTACCGACGCCTCTGGGTGTCGTACTGGCGACTGCGATCACTCGAATTTTCCTCTTTCTTCTCCAAGGGGTTCGAGGCGTTTTGGACTCCGTTGAAGAACATCTTCGAGCGTACTACACAAGTGGGCGGTACCGCCTTAGCTGCTGCTGCAGCCGTTGGCGTTGTCCTTCCAACTCTCGACCACGCGGTGATCGGCAACCCGGTGACCCACGTTTCTAGCGCAGCTCCTGCATTGGTCACATCCACAATGGCATCTGCCCCTGGAAGCCCGACTGAGGTTTCACCAATCACTGTCCCAATCTCACAAGATTACTCGATTGCTAAGTGCATGTCCGAGGTGATCACGATGATCAAGTTCATCGAAGAAGAATGGACATCGAAGATGCTAATGCTGGAGATGACGCGGCCAGTTACCGAATTCAGCGCGGGCTCCGTACTTCACTTCCTCGTTAACTGCATGAGCAGCTTCGGCGTCGGGCTGGTAAGCACGCAACTCGTGACGGCCAACACAGGTGTCGGAGGCAGCGTCTCCATCGTGAAAGGTCGAGCGGCGGTAATGCGATTGGAGCACGTCGGAGATAACCCGGACATCTACGGCAACAACAGCATGATCGGACAACCACTCATCGAAGATCCGCTAGCAGCAGAAGGTACGGTGGTGTATGTTGACAAGGCGAAGAAGAAGAAGCACGTGATGCGACGGGATTGCAGTGGCTGCGACTGTGAGTTCTACGAAGTGTACCAGCTTCCATGTCAGCATTTGATCTGGTATGAGATCTCGTATTTGCACCACAAGCAGCTGAGTATGAGCGCCGTGGGCCAGCGGTGGTTTCTTCGAACCTTCCAGATCCCCAAACTCACAAGCCAGAAAGAGTCCAATGAGGTGCGTACCCGACTCAATCTAATGATCGGTCCAATATTCAAAACGCTAACCGAAATTGCCCTCGCAGATCGAGTACCACATCGTATGAACGTGCAATGTGCGTTTTAGGATGGCACATCGAATGAACGTGCAATTGGCGTTTGAGGATGACGGTATCGAAGCGAACATTCTTTCACGAAGTGGAGAACACAGAGCCGAATCAACCACATTTCGGAGTGCAATTGTGCACTTGTGGTGCTCAAACAAGTCGGCGCTATCAGCATTGGTGATGAGCGATGGGGTTGAGTCTGTCAGTGAGGGAGAGCACTCTCACGTTGTGAGATCTCGGTGTCTGCGACACTAAAATAACTCATGTCAATAACAGGAACATACCTTCTCCAATCGAGGAAAATGTGCGAAGTGTTAGCCAGCAGAGAAGTCAAAGAGGCTCAAAGGCCTCGAGTCTTAGCGGGCAATCGGTCCTAAATGGCCGTCTTCTAGCTGCTGCCAAAGCCACACAGTACGTGCATCTCGATTGAGTTGATATACACTAGTTGAGTGTATTGACAAGGACTGACTATGTGCAAGTAGCATCACATAGCCAGGCCGGTGCGTGACCCGAACCAAGACACTAGACTGTCGTCTGGGTGACTGAGGACATGAGCATATTCACTCCACGCACTCGTACAATACAATCCTGTACAGTATAACAATTGCTGACGGGAGGGTTGGAATTGCAAGTCGACAGTCGCTTCCCATCTTTAAGCCGACTGCGCTCTGCGCTCTCTTCCTCCCGTCGGGATGAGACGCAGTAATGCACGCGACACGAGATTGCGAGACTAGAGCCGAGTTGTATCTCCGCGCGCGGCCGATGCGAATTAATGGAGGACGCAACCAGCTGCTGACGCTTCCACTGGTCGATGTATCTGCTCTATCCATTCACATCTTGACGTTAGTTTGAGACCTAGAACAACATCTGCGTCTCGCACTGGCACGACAGGTGGGATACCACTCAGAGGATAGTCGTCTACCGTTTCCAGATTGATCTGCAGTGTACAGTCAAGCATCCATCACTGGTTGAGTTACCTGCACTCAACTCATGTCTACCCGTGCTGATGGATGCGAGACTCCAACAGAAGAGGATATGTACAAGATATAGCATCCACCTCCCTGACGAACCACCAACAATGGTGGCAGGATGGGATCCGATTCCAGGAGCTAGGCCTCGCTATCGATAGGGCGTAGGGAGGATTCTCGAACCGGTTATGAATGAGTCGTGGGCTCTTGTAAACAGTTAGCTTCGTGATACACTCGTTGGCATGGAGGCGAGAGGACGCGCCATACGTCTGGCGACCCTGAGTAAGGATTCCTCTCACAACGCATCTACAGCATTGCCGCATGGGGAGATATATTGAAGCGGCATCAATCTGATGACCATAGCGACCGACAGTCGATTCGACTGGGGATGGATAGAGCAAGAGAGATGTACGGCACAGACCGGTACTCGAGGCGTATAGACGTCGCCCGACGGATACAGCCCACAGCTTCGCTTCCACTTGGGTGAGTCCATCATGGACTCCGTGGGAGGTGCAAACAAACTGTGCCTCCCGCGATTCCCTCTGCCTGTCCACTGCGTTAAGGTGTTAAGCTGAATTATTATTCCCCACCTGCCACAAAGAAGCCGCAGGTTGTTCTCTTTCTCTAGATTCTGGCAGCACTGCAACTGGCTTCAGCCTAGCGTGCATCGTGAGCTTTACCCCACCTCCCATTCAGAAGCCCTACTACTCGTTGCAAACACTGACATCAAACACGGCTCGCTGCCATTGTGACCAGCGAGTCGCTGGTCACAATCATTTGTTTGCCAAAACGAGAGACCCCACTGCGCAAACTTCGCCCAGTATGTTCTATCTCCCGACTTCAGTGAAGTCTTCACATCGCATGAGCTTCTGTTCAGTACGGGTGTTCGGCAAAGCGGCATATAGAGTAATTCGATCGAGCGCTGCTCCAAACTGGACGCACACATCGTTGGAAAGCTCTACGTACGAGAAAGACCCTTCCTGCCCGGAATGGACCTTTTGACGGAGAGAGAGCGTTTGCACATGTCCGATACCCGTCTGCTCTGGACTGGTGTGGACAGCCTGGTCGTCATCTCCCGAGCGATTCCTTCCCAGAAGGTCTCATCGCTCGCAATCCGTAGCCGTCTATGCTCCCCATATGTCCCTACGCTTGAATATCGTGGGGGAAACATGTGGACATGTGATCAGGGCAATACAACGCTTACTGTGGTTGAAAGGCGCCTGTCCGTAGTGGAGCCGCTCCACCAGAAGTTATCACATGCTGGAAAGCCAGGTGGATGGCCAATGGAGCCGCCGCTGTGGAAGACAGCAGTGCTTTTTGGCACAATCACCGTTGCGTATCACCATACGTACGGCACTTGATCAGCCTTTAAAAGATCCACGGAATTCCGGGCCATTGGGTCGTCAGAGGTGAGCGGCACAGGAATTCAACGCATTGCTGAGGCCTTTGCAGATCTTCACTGCTCTCACAACAGTCGCGTGTGTTGCCTGATGTCTTGGCTGCAAACCAGCCATCATTGCACTCTACAAGATACTTCATTCATTTATACAGTCTGCCGAGTGTGGCTTTTCTGCGTCGGTCATATTCGAGAGCCGTGATCTGGCGGGCGTTTCTTGGGAAACGGAAGCATCGTACACACTGTAACACAGCTAAATGGGAAGATGCCAATCCTTCTGGCCAACGTGTCACGGACACAAAGCGACTCACCTCGTGTTTAGCGTTGGCAGCATCTCTTGACAATTCGCATGTTGATAATCAAAGCTTGAGAGGATGCTATGAATGAGGTGCCGGATGCACTGCCGCTGAACGGTACAGGTATACGGAGCAATGAGGCATACAGTGGAATGGGAAGAAGTCATCGTTCGATGGGGACTGCAGTGGGCTCTCTCGAATGGACGGACACGCAGCCTTAGCGCTACAGCCCGAGACTCGATTGGAACAGCGCATGAATCCTACACAAAGGTTCAATCGTTGCCCGCACCACGAGTGCACTAGTCGGGGCAGCGCTTTGATTTAGACTGACTCGACTCTGGCTCACGGGGGCGACAACTTCAAATTGCCAAGAAGATTCTGCAAATTCCAGTGGAGCCACCTGAAACGTACTGTACAATAAAGCATTCCGCTGAGCTGACTGCAATACCCTCTGCAGTAGCAATGAATATACTGCACCTCCCCTGGGAGGCTTTCTAGCCTGGGGATCTCCCTGGACTCGAGGGACATCTCCTCGTCATCGATCTGTTTCCTACACAATTCACCACGCGCGCTATCAGGCTTCTTCCACTTGCCATCAGTGACGAAGCCGCAGCTCCAGGCCTTCTACCACGTTCGGTCTCCGATAAACGCTCCCATCCGAATTCGATCTGTTCGTTTTGCCTGTTGAACTTTTTCCTGGATTTTCAGGGTGTTTGAACTGCACGTGGTCACATTTTCTCAAACAATTCAAGCTGACCCTGAGATCGCATGTTGAGTGAGAAAGGGGACGGGCAACGCTCCTTTTGCCACGGAAGAGTGGAGAAGGGCAGATTCGAGTCTCGCATGTTTATGGCCACCGCTACTCTTGGGCTGCTCAGCTGTGCGAAGCTCACCGTCTACCTTGCGTAGTGTTTTGTGCACGAAGAATTGCAGCCACAGCGCACAGTCAGCACAGAAGAGGTGGGGTTTCGACATGGTTGGGGCTCGAGCGATCCTGTTTGCATCGATTTCTTCACGGAATCTCACTCTGAATTTGACAACGAGAACCGCACGCCAAACCACGTGACTGTAGTCAGCATGCCGAAGACCATGAAGCGTGCCCGCACTGCGCGCCAGCCCCAGTCGACGCCTTACTCCCCTGCATCCGTCACGCTACCAGAGTCCCAGCACCCCACGGGCACGTGGGCAGCGGAGGAGCACGACCGTTTCCTCGAAGCCATGAGATTATACCCAAAGGGTCCGTGGAAAGCGATTGCCGACCACGTCGTCACGCGCTCTGTGCGCCAGGTGCAAACTCACGCACAGAAGTACCAAGAGAAGGTTGTCCGACGCATGCGTGGGCTTCGCAAGCCTAAGCGCAAGGGCGACGAGAGCGACGAAGAGATCGGCCACCGTGTCGTCATGGGCACCTACGGAAAGCTCCGCAAACGCAAGGGCGACCACGCGGCCCAGATCGACACACCCGATGCGCCACACTCTCCTGTGGAAACTGCAGCCAAGGAAAAGCAAACCGAGCTCGACTCAGGCAATGACTCGGATAGTTCTGCCAGCGAGGTGGCCCACTTCCCTGTCATCTCGATCTCATCTCCAATCAGCCCTCCAGAGGAACCACACCCGGACATGAAGATTTCGTTCACGTCTCTGCTGGAAACAACCACCAAACCGGGCCTCCACTCCGCAGGTATCACACCGCTACCTCACAACGAACTTGCTCCTGGCTGGCTCTACCTCGACGATCTTGGTGACAAGGCGCTTAGCTTATTGGATGACATCGATGACATTGATGGTCCAACTGGGTTGCCATCCTTGGGTGAGTCCCTGGACTTTTTCATCGAGCACCTCTCGATCATGACGTAGGAAAGGGTCCATTCCGACAGACATCTGTACTCAGTAAATTATTTTCGAATTGCCTCTACTTCGCACTGCGCTGCTCATTTCCGTCACCTTGCTTTCTCCACGGCATACATCTATACGCACGCTCCATGCGAACTCTCATGCAGTCCAAACCTATGCTCTCATGTAGGCTTTTCCTCCTAACTCAGGGAATTCCCCATCGTTTCGTGCAAGGGTACGATGGCAGTCAGTACGAATGCAACATCGCCGAGGGGAGGCGAGCATGGCGAAGTCTCGCTGCCATTGGAATGCTTCCCACACCACAGTGGTGGTGATCCCTGCACCATGAATGCCTTTCCACGGAAGCAAACGACGTCTCTGTCGTAGCCTGAGAATCGTTGCGCGACTTGGAGTGTCCATGTCGTACCTGGGATCCACGCATGATATGCGGGCAATGGACTCCCTCCAGGATGCACGGCAACGTTTACCTGCCCGCATCCTCACGCCCTTGCTATCACGTGATTCACGGTGGTGCACCTGCAGGCATAGAGATGCCGTGCCGGCTCTACCATGCCACACAAAGTGAAGCCATTTGTTACAGTGAGCTCCTGGCAGAAAGGACACCGATGTGTGCAATGTGAAATCCGAAAGACAATTCACTGCCGTGCACCAGCTGGAGCTCTCTATTCGTCGTGGTTGGCGCCACGCGTGCAGAGACGCGACGGTCTGATCTACACGCGTTTAGTGACGCACAACGCTGTACACTGATCTCTGTCATCCGAAGGAAAGCGTCCTGCACTGTCCACGAGGAACCGGCTCGCGAAGAAAACAGAGCCGCGCGACCCCATCCGACTTGCATTTTCCGACGGCGAGCCGCGCGTCGTGTGCTTTGCGGACACTGCAATCGATCTGGATCTGATCCCTCCAGTGGTTGGACTCATCAGTACAGTACAGCAACTAGGGACAGTGCGTGGGAGTCCCGAGTCGCTGTATGAGTCCATGTCCACGGAAGTGACCACTGCTCCTGGAGGAGCTGCACAGTGCCGCTGCAAAACGTCGCACCCGATGCCAAGACGCTTTGCTCCTTCGTGGATGGACTCGTACAGCTCAGTGTCGGCACCTCGTCAATGCCCAGTGCGTCCGCAGGCGAGCACAAGTCATTGTGCCTCCGTCTCTGGATTGGAGTTAAAAGTCCATAGCGGGATGGCCATTGAGTGTGCTTTGGATGTCGCACAACAGCACTCGGTCTTCCCATTTCCTACGTCATCGTTGGTGTGTGTTTGAAAGTGGTCCACACGCTCTTGTTGTCTTTCTCTCTCCCTCCAGCCTGCTGAAGTCCAGCGATGTTGCCTGGGGGCGTGTCGAAGCTCTACATACCGCAACGCTTGATGACGGGGCCGTTTTATATGCCGGCGTGACGTCGCGTCTGTTTTGGAAGCAGTTCCCCAACTTGAGCCCAAGATTTCGTCCAAATTCTCAGCTTCAACCACACAAGTCTGCAGCGTCTGCAGACTCAGCACCACGAGGACTCATGGAGAGGCTGAAGAAGCCAGAGGTTGGTCTAGAAGCCGGTGGGCTTGCGTTGAATGGGCTGGTCATCTTACCGTGTTGTACGGTACTGTGTTGTACTTGCTCCTGTAGAAGCCTTCGATAGGAAGAAGCTTGATGTGGACAGCCGTAGAGAGAGCGGCCGAGTCCATATTCGCTACAACACTTCCACTGGCGTATCGGTAACGTAAAAGGCGGTGACACCGCTGGCGTTGTCCTGCGTTGAAAAAGAAGAGAGGTGACTCGATGCAGTGGATCCCGCACGAGATCTCCTCACGGAGAGCGTTGCACGTTGATGCAAAGAAGAAGGCAGGGAAATCAGCGTGGAACACTTGTGTACTGTGACAATAAATAGAAGTGAATGTACTGCCAACTTGGTCGCTAGGTCAGGCGGGCTCGTAGACTACGATGCGGGCGATCGTGTTTGCGCTGTTGCTGTTCAAACGCTTGCCAGGAAGAGCATGAGTGACTCCTCCAGGTCCTTGTGGTGCACCTCTGTGGCGTAGCCGAGTGGGTCCGCGCTGGAGCAGTATGAAAATGGCAGAGGCTCAATGGTGTCGAGTTCGACCTCCAATCGAACGTGCTGCTCTGGAACCGGAGGTGTCGCTTGGAAGAGCAACTCCTCGAATGACGTTGGAGAGCCCGGAGCTTCAGTGCTCTGTTCAATTGCCTTGCGCACGATGTAACCTGCTGCTGCTTGGTCCACTCGGTGCTCCGGACGAGCAACACGCTTCTTCTGCTTTCGGAGTCCGCGTTGTCGTCGTGCAACCTTCTGCTGATACTTCTGCGCATGGGTCTGCACCTGCTTGATGGAGCGCGTGCGTACATGGTCGGCGATCGTCCGCCATGGACCGAGAGGATACATCTTCATCGCCTCGAGGAAACGCTCGTGCTCTTCCTCCGACCAGATACCGCGCACAAGCTGCGAGTCGCTGTCGTCCATGTAGTCAATGTGGAACTGAGGGGCTTCCATGGCTGTGTGATGCTGTTGGTTGGTGGTGTGGGGTTGGTTGGTACGTAGGTCGGCACTGGAGCCCGATTGCTTAGCTGTGAGCGAGTGCCAGAAAGTTGTGAACTGGTGTTGCTGAACCCTTGGCTGCCTCGAACAACTTCGCTGCCTCCAGGGGCGACTGGCCAGGTGGTCACGACGCTTTTCTTGTGCAGCCGCGGAGAGATCCTGCGTCATACAGTGCACCGTAAGGGGGCTGTACACTCGCCCTCTGTCGACCCATTGGTGTCGTGGTGAGTCTCGAATCTGACCCTGTACTACACCCCAACGAGCTGCATTCTTGAACCGTGCCCCGTTGCCAACACGCCAACATGTTGGTGCTGGACTGTGCAGAGGCAGACCAGCTGCCCTCTCACACAATCTCCCTCTCTCCCTCTTTCGCTTTCGGCGAGACAGCAAAGGTTGCTCATTCTGGCGAGTCGACGCCACTGCTGGCTGAATTCCTGTCGCATTACAGGCCCATCCGTTCCGGTCAGCAGAGCGAGCTTGAACCAATCGCCAGGAGGGGTCGAACACCTCTCAAAGAGGATTTGCCCACAAACTGCTGGACACTGTCGGGTGTTGCGGGCAAATCTTACCAGATTTTGGCCCGCGAAACCACCTGAAAAAGGCCATGTTGACTTGGAAGAGGAGCCGCTGTCATCACGGTACTGTACTATCTACTGCATCTGTGGAGTGGGAGGTGCGACAAGGGAGGGGAGCAGTTGGGGGACAACACAGGTGACGTCCGGAAGCAGCACCTGGCTTGGAACGTCCGAGACAGGTGCGCAGGCGCACCTTGCCTCCTGGGACTTTTCTGGTCGCTGTGTTGGGCGTACATTCCCCAGAACCACGAAGCGCGGAGGCTGCCACCCTCCAGGCAAGGACCTCGCCTGACCTTGCCACAAGGTCGGTCAGGCGACACGCAAGTCTGAATTTCACGCTTGGCATTGTCCGTCATTCTGTAAAACCAGGCGACAGTCTGGGACGATGGAGAGAACGGGAGCTTGTCAGGGAGTGGGTACACGCAGTACTACAGTGCTCAGATTGAAGTGGCGTCACGCCGTGGGACTCCTACCAAAGGTGCATGTCCCAGCAGGCAGCAGCCCAAGGATAAACATCGTGGTGTCGCCTCGGGTACTAAACAAACTTGGTACTGTACCGGTAAAGTATGGTACGCACGCAGCACGATGGTTGAATCGTATCCTCACTGACTTGGCGAAACATTTCGCGTGTCGGTGTTGACTGCCATGACGCACTATCCAGCCGTGCAGCTTTCGCTGGCTGGGTCCACATTGAGACAAGTAGCGGCTTCCGGCGGCTTGCTTATTGCTTTGCTACCAGATGCCCCCAGGAATCCATGGGCACCTGCATCGACGCACCACAAGGTGCTGTTGGAAGTAATCTGCTGCCGGATGCTTGCCACAATCAAACGGATACCTGCGAACGCCGGAGCCACATTCCAGGAATCAATCCATGCGTGCATAATGCGGCTATCCAGCGTCGGTCATGGGCAGTGCGAGAAAGTCGTTGGTGAGTCTTCCGACAGACACGGGTGTGTCCGTCTTCCTCCTGCAGCAGTCTCAACAGCACGAACGGCAACGGATGTCGCACGAATGTAGCCTCTTCGTACCCCGTCGCCATGACGAGTCCCATTGCAAAACGGCGCGTAATCGACAAAGTACGGAAGGAGATTACGCACTCGTCGTGAGGTGTTGAAGTGGTCTGTGAACAGCCGCAGAGCATCGTCCGATCCCATCCCTTGCAGTGGTCATGGGCGTGGACGGGAAGATCTATGCGGAGCTGGCGACACTGTGCGAGCGTGAGGAGACTGCACGTGCCCACGAGCTGCTTGACAGAGAAACGCTTTCTGTATGTGTGCGCGTCAGGCGCGTCTGACCGTGTCGCGCAACCCACCCACTGTGCACAACTGACTCGGTCCTTCTGCGGTGAAGGCGTCGACGCTGTTGGCCCTGCTTCAACAGGCCGTGATTGCAGAGAACCCGGTGAGTCCATCGCTCGTACCGCACATGTCCTACCGTTCAGAACGTGATGTCACTACTTGCGTGATCTCCTGAGTTTACCGCCTTGTGTCCTACGCCCAGCGAGTGCTGCACGTTCTCCTTGCGTGTGCCTGTCGCACGACGACGTGCAACCTCAATGCAGCCATATCCAAGGTATGAAGCCATCGGACTTGCAGATCTCAGCGATATACAGTGGTGGATTCCTCTCTTGTCGCGAACTTGTCTCCTACAGGATGGAAAGACACTACTGCACCTAGCTGCAGCCAAGCGAAACATGGTGAGACCTGCTCGTGGTACGGCGACTCAACGTGCATTACAACCCACCGCTTCTGGTCTGTTCAGATCATCATAAGATACCTTCTCGACGCCGGTGCCGACCTGAAGGCCAAAGACAAAAAGGGCGTGCGCGTTGTCGACACAGTCACGTGGACGGACGTCGTGTTTCCTACCGTTGCTTGCCCACTGCAAGACGCAATCTTCAAGCTCGAGCTCCGCAATGAAGCTCTCGAGAAGCATACAGAGACGTCGATTGACATCACTAGGAAGACAAGATACGAGACGGAGAACGTCGAGCTAGAAAATGACGAGGTGCAAGCCCATTTCAAAGCGTCAGCACAGTACAGAGAGAGTTTGATGAGCCAAATTGAAGCGACGAAGGCCCAGATAGAAGACACCGAAGATCGCATTCGGAACCAAGGACCGCGTACCGCATACATCGAGGAGGAGATCACGACGACGAAGACAACCATTGCTACTCTTGTCGAGCAAGTGGACAGCGTCAAAGCTAACACCGTCGCGTTCAGGAAAGAGAGCGAGCGGCTCAGAGCAGCCCACGCTGACCAACTCCAGCAGTTGCATAGTGTGGAGAAGCAGAGCGCTGTCAAATGCGAAGCTATTGAGACCATGGGACTCTTTGAGTTGGACGAAGTGCTCCAAGAGAAGTTCCTCAGGTCAATGTCAGTCATGAGTCAACGAGTCAACTCAGTCAAGAAGCTCGCGATGGGCGGAATCCAAGCGCGCTTACTGGACGTCCTCCTGCGCTTTGGAGGTCGCAATGCAAACATCTTCCAACTCGGGATCTCCACGCTGATGCAGTTGATTCAAGTGAAGGCGAAACACAAAGATGACCGTGTTCTCTGCACGTACATAAAGCCATGGCCGTCGTCGTTGCTCGTACCCTGTCTGGCAGAAGCAGCAATAGCTCTCGCAATTGGAAGCAGGGATCCTGACAGCATAATCAGTCAGTTCATCGACGTCGTTCAGCACCTTGAGGGTGAACCAGCCCAATCTGATCTCACCGGAGAAGGTTCGTAGCGTCCACATGATGCTTCCACTCCATCCACTGAGCCCTAAGCAAACGTATCGTAGACTTCAGAGCTAGCGCATCCGCAGCAGCACAAATGATGTTGCGTCACGCTACGATTCCAAACGTGGTCACTGTGGAGACAACAGCATCCATCGAGAAGCTCACAATGCCGGCACAAAAGGGATAACACGCCACTACATTCCAATACGTTATGCTCATACCGCACTTGTGTCTCACGCGCGCTCGCTCAGTCCTCCTCACCGTCCGCCTCCTCTACAAAGATAGAGGAAGTGAGCTCGAGATCTAGATCTCTAACGTAGCCACACGTGATCAGCCCTCCAATACGATTCCTCATCATCGGAATCGCTTGGCAGGTGGACCAGCAGGAGGCAACGAGCTGCTCTTACGTTTCCGGGCGGCGGCACGCTTGTCAGACTCGAAGCTGAAGCCCACAGGCGTCGTGAGCTGCTGCCGTCGCACTGCTGGCACGCCAACAACCCCGCACGACTGCAATGCCTGCTCACAAAACAACATAGTCATCTCTCAGTACTCCCCGACCTCGGTGGACCCCACAGACCGCGCAGCTCGCGTACCTTCTTGAACGCCTCCTTGTCGCTGCCACCGCCAGTGGTCGGTGCGTACGAGAACAGCGCTCGCGTCGTGGCTTCGTGGTACTTCTGGTTGCGCTTGCGCGTCTCCAGCACTTTCTTTCGGATCGCCTCGATCTCGCGCAGCTCGCGCGACGTCTTCGTGAGCTGCGCCTCGCGGGACTTGGCTTTCTTCGGGTGCGCGTGGAACTTGGGCGACTGCGGGATCGTGAGCCGGCGCTTCCGCACGGAAACGCGGCGCGTGTGGTTGGGACCGTGGGCGTTTTCCTTGTCCATGTCGTCGCTCAGTCGACCCTTTCCCTTCTTCTCCGTCGCGCGCGCGAGCGACGCCTTGGTGGGCCGCAGCAGCCGCGCCGTCGCCTCGATGGCACGCACCTTCGCGATGCGCGGCGGGCGGCTGCGGTAGATGGATTCCTCCTCATGGAGGTCGGTCCAGAAGGCCGTCGGCGCCATGTTGTTGGTTGTCGCGATTTGTTGGTGCGCTTTTTGTTGGATGCGCGATAGACTGGAGACGTTGGCGTTGACCAACTTTGTTGGAATCGCGTTTTGATGTGTTCAAACTTTCAAAACGCGGGAACACACGAGAGATCTAATATCATCTTTGACGGGGTATCGAAGGTCCCATCAGATGGAACAATATCAGATGTGGAAACATAAACTAAGAGGATGTAGCTATTTTGGGGGAGTCGCCATATTTTATATGGGTGAGATTGACACCCATGAGTATGGATGAAAGGATCCAGGCACGGTGGCGAAGATGAATCGCCATGAGAGGTGAGTGCTTGGCGTTAACGAAGTATAGTGCAAACATCTCATGCATGTTGATTACCTATGGGACCTCTAGAGCGAAGACACGGCTGCAGCAGTCGAAAGAGAATGGCACGAAGGCCCAGCCGCCACGGACAAAGGAGCCCACCGCAGTGGAACACTTGCACGTGAAAATACCTCTCAAGCCACAGGAGAAGCCAGCGGCGTTTCCGTTGAACTTTGCGGAGACTCTGAAAGAGGAGTACGCAATCAAGTACTTGCAACGGCTAGGTGCAGCGCCGACGTCGGAGAATATCGCAACAGTACTGAAGCAGCTTCCACTTGATGACTGTCAGATCACCTCGGCGTGGAAAGCACGCGGCTCGCTGTCAGATGTGGTGATGGTCGATCTCTACCCGAAACTAGGATACATCGGTGTGCGGGAGGAAGTCGAAGAGCCTGTTGCCTTACGCGGCCGTACGGCTTCCGAAGACGAAGAAGCTGGGGACGGGCTCGCGCTCTCAAATGGCTACCTCGTTGGCAGTGTTTGCATGTCCTTCGATGACATGAAGCGACGCTACTTGCTGCCCTTCAAACATGGTGTTCGAGAAGATAGTGACGTGCTCACAATGTACGCCATGAAGCACGAAGAGCCCGTGACGTTTGTGCACATCCCGGCCCTGTCTGAGATCCACACCAAACCGACGTTGCAACTCTTTGGTCGTCGAGCGACACAGCGACGAATCAAATGCATCGAAGAACGTGTGAACGCACCCGAGCTCAAGCCCGAGACCACAAGACAAATGCTTCTCACGTTTTACGGCGCTCTTCCATTCGCTTCTCTTGGGATCCGTGGTGACCAGGAGAAAGATCTGGTGTTGGAGTTCCTCACGCACGACAACCTCGTATTGCTGATTGAGGCAACAGTGCGATATCTGTATCTCGAGGTATTCTTCAAACTTGGGTGTCTTGGAGCTGCCGATATAGTCAAGACTGCGACGATCAAGTCGTACCACGAGACAGCTCCCGCTGAGATTGAAATGCTCTACGTGAGGATCTTGAGGCTTTTCAGCAAGATGAAGCAGCGCATGGAGCGAGAAGAGAAGGGCATCGTGCTGTACCTACCTCTCCATCTGCTTGCACTTCGAGTTGCTGTGGAGACAGTGTTTCGATGCCAGTATCCAGTTAGCTTCAACGTCACCACGCCAACGATGCAGTACATTCTGAAACAAATGGATGACCAGATCACCAAGCTACTGGACGGTGATCTTCTGCTGAGTCGCATCGGAATTCTCGAGACAACGTGCGAGTCCTCGAAAGTCATGGCGTCCAATCCGTACCAAGCCAAGAAACGCCAGACAAAGCTCCGCGATCAGTACTTTCAGACGAGCGAGACAATCAACACGATCTTTCCCAACCCCGTCTCTGGCAAGTGCCGTAAAATGATCAAGTTCCGAGGAGGCGCAGCTATCGCGAACTATCCACTGCCAGTAGTGCCAGCACAGCAAGATGAGCCCACTTCGACTCCAAGCGTGGAGCAGGACTCGACGCACCAGGTCCAGAAGACACTTGTCGTGGAGAGAAACTCCAGAGCGGCGACACTGCCTCGTGCCTCGCTGGAAACGCGACTGGAGCTCCTCCATCTCATGGACACGCGCAGATCGAAGGACGAGCATAAGCACACTGGGGCGCGTCGAAAAGGCTCCACAGCACGGTGATACTAGAAAAAAGAGGATATATTTCTCAGAGAGTGTTGACCAATATCAAATACACACGATGCGAGTGCGCGTGATGAAGATCTTCGGCTGGGTTCTTCCTTCAGAAACAGACCCAGGGGAGAGGAGCCCAATCGCGCTGTGAAATAGGAAGCACGCGTTTACTGGGTGAGCTGGGTGTAGAGCTTCTCGACGTCGCCCTGGGCCTCAGCGACCCACATGCGGCCGTCAGCGGTCACAACCTCGCCCTTCTCGTTCAGGAAGATGAGCATTGGGATGCCACGCACGCCGAACTTGAGCGACAGCTCGCGGTGAGCCTCACGGTTCTCGAATGGCAGCGCGAGGAACGGCATCTCGCCGTAGTACTCCTCGAAGGCAGCGTCGTTCTGGTCCGAGGACACGAAGACAAGCTCGACGTCGTCGTGCTCCTCCACGAGGTCCTCGTAGGTGGCGCCGAGGAATGGCGTGAACGCACGGCACGGTGGGCACCAGTGCGCGCTGAAGTACAGGCCGACGACCTTCTTACCGGCAAGCGCCTCCTCGGTGGCCTTGGCGCCGCTCTTCGTGCGCAGGTGCGAGCCAAAGTATTCCGTCCAGACGCCCATCGTTGTTGTGTGGAGAACTTGCGCTTTTGAGTTGTGGACCGCTCGCTCGAAGGGATCCAAGTCGGATTTGCAAGCAGAGGGGGGAAGACACTGGGTTGGGTTGTTTTGGGTTTTCTGTGGTGAGACCGAGGGGTTGTTTTGGGCAAAGGGCGGACGACGTCAACCGCCTCACAGGCTCAAGCAACGAAGCCCATCGTCGCAGATTGCGTAGCCATGCTGGTTTGCTCTCTGCGTTGGGTCAACGTGTGGAGGTTAACACACGATGTGATTGTACTGGTGTATTGTATGCTGAAGCGGGTGTAGGAGACTGTTAGCAGATGTTAGCGGGTGTCGACGTGCGT
>JAADVE010000043.1:0-45089 GCA_023334595.1 Pythium utonaiense | reverse complement strand
GCGTGCATGTTGTACGGCAGTGGAGCCTTCGTCCTCTTGGCTCTCGAACTTGTTCGTGAAGACTCGAGAAGGTTTATTGTTGACGTACGTCCAGCAGAGCTCTATGGACGAGCAGTGGGTGCCATATGCGTTGTACTCACTCGCCATGCTGCGTCTCGCTAAGGGCGACTACGTCCAAGCCAAACTGTTCCAGTACTTGGCCCAGGCGACAGAGACTCGTCGTTCAGAGCTGGGATTGTTTGCTGCCATTGACGACAACACATTTCTGGACAAGAATACGCTGCAGAAGGCTTTTTGTGGGCGGCTCGCGGTGTTGAACGAGTGGGAGCAGCAAGAAGCGGTCGCCAGTGGGACGATGACGTGTGGCTGGTGCCAAAGCAAGACGATTCCAGTTGACCAGTACGTTCAGCACAAGACGGGGGAGTGCACCAAGCGCCCAGCGTCTCTCGGTCCATGGGAGAGGCGATATGTTTCTGGTCTAGAGGGAGGGATCTCGCCGTTGTTGGTTTCGCTGGTTTCGCTCCCTGCATCGCTGCCATTCTAATTAGCCTTAATTAGCCTCAAATAGTTGATGCCGCCTTTCTTGGCCAGCCAATGGCTACAGTTACGATTGGTTACCGTTTGACAAGCGTAACCAGCTCCTTCTTGACACGCATGACACAAGAAGACCCGATGCCGAACGAGGACGAGAATGCGGGCGTGAATGGCGCAGTGGACGCGCTGCACAGAGCAGCAGGCTGCTTCCATGCACTGCTGAGTGTGCTGCAAAGGCCACTGGCTACATGTGTCGCGAAGGCGCGAGTGAATGGACCACAGCTGACGCCGGAATACGAGTCTGAATACGGGCAGCTGAGCATGATGGGGCTGCGAAAGCACCTCCAGTTCGTGCTTGATCACGGGGCGACGCACTTCAAGGCAGCTGAAGCCTGGCGAAGCGACGTGGAGGTGGTGCTGCAAGTACAGTTGCAAGCTTTCCACGCAGCGTGTGTCGAGGTGGAGAGCTACGAAACGGGAATCGCTGCGGTTCTTCGGCTGCTCGTGGAATTCGGTGCAGACGAGGACACGCAGCGTCAAGGGCTCGCATTGAAGACGGCCATTCTCGACTGGAATCCTGCTGATACCTTCACGTCAGCACGCGAGATACCAGCCCACGCAGCTACTGCTGGCAGTGTGGAGGAGGAGCACCAGATGAATGCAGCAGAGACGAGTGGTCCAGAAAGGTCAGCGACGCCACTGCACGATGAAGAGTCCAGTACTTCCAGCCAAGTCTCGGCCGACGACAGCAACTTATCAGCGATCTTGGAAGAAGCATTGTCCCAAACTGCAGCAGAAGTGGACTTTGCTAGTGATGAGAAGCACGAGGAGAAGCACGCTCCTCAGAGCTGGATTGTCAAAGGCGACTTTGCAGCTGCAGTGGCCAGAATTAATGAAGAACTTGAAACCACGACCGTGAAGCGGTCAACCCAGACGAAGCTCTTGGTGATGCGAGCGCGATGCCAATTCGAGCTGAAGCAATACCTTCGCGTGTGTGCCGACTGCCAGACTGCACTGACCATCGACAAGACGCTTGTCGAAGCGTATCAATGGTCGATACTCGCGCTGATCGAACTGAATCGACTCAGTGAGGCGCATTCAATGTGCAGTGCAGGATTGAAGATTGATGCCTCGGATACCAAGCTCAAGGTTCTCGAACGAAAAATATGCCGCATGTCAAGTGCGGTGTCTGCTGCGAAGGCATCCATGTCCGAAAGAAGCAGCGATACTGCCAGCTCTGGGAGTGGTGCGGAGAAGATATCGACGCAGGCACCAGAGCCGACTGGCGCTGGGACTCTCGTGGAGACTGCAATCGCTCATGGCCATAAGCTGATTTTGGTACGTGACAGCGCAGCAGCCGAGGCTTCGTTCACCAAGGCGCTGGAGCTGTTGGCAAGCAGCGCCACGACGAAGAGATTGAGTGTATTCGGTCATCGCGCGCGATGCAGATTGAGTCTGAAGCGGTACGAAGCAGCACTGTTGGACGCACGCGAAGCACTCACGATCAACCCCAAATGGCTAGAGGGGCACCGCTTGGCCTGCAAGGCGTTTATGGGCCTGGAGAGATTGCCGGAAGCTCGTGCCGAGTGTGAAATGGTGCTTCAAGGAGCTCCCAAAGATGTGGTTTTTCAACGTTTGAAGCAAGTACTAGAAGAAAAGACCGCACGACCTGCTCAGCCTGGGGTTGTGTCACCTCCAGCGAATCAGTGGCAAGCGCAAGTGAAAACACTTGTCCAAGTCGGGTTATCACACGTGCAAAAGGCAAAGCTGAAGCAGGCGGAGAAGAGTTTCACCGAGGCTTTGGCTGCTCTCGTGGGATTGGACAATTCGTCGGCAGATGCAACAATTGTCAAGGCGAGGGTCAAAGTGTTGGGGCATCGTGCGCGCTGCCGGCTCGAGCTGAAGAGCTTCCAGAATGCAGCATCGGACGCACAAGCGGGTATCGCACTGGAGCCTGATTGGACCGATGGTTATCGCCTGTTGTGCCTTGCGCAGATGGGGGCAAGCCAGTGGTCTGACGCTCTTGTCGCATGTCGGCGGGTGCTGAAAGACGCACCAAAAGACACGGTGTTCCTCAAGCACTTGGCTGTGCTGAAGGAGAGATGCCGAGCAGGCAGCTCCAGTAACGCACCAAGTCTCCTGTCACAGTTTGAGGCTCTTGCGCGTCATGCGATCGACCACTTGAAAATGAAAGAGTACGAAGTAGCGGCCTCCCACTGCACCATAGTGATTCAGCTCATGGACAAAACGCCCCTCTCATCTCAGTTGACACCCTCCCAAAAGTCTAGAGTGCTTATCAACCGAGCAAGATGCTGGGTCGCCATGCACAAGTACCAGGCAGCTCTGGAAGATGCGCGTCTAGGTTTATTGCACAGCCCTGACTGGGCTGAGGCCCTTCGGCTAGAGTGCGTATCGCTAATGGGACTCAATCGGTGGCGAGAAGCTCTCCATTCTTGTGAGCAAGTGCTGAAGCGTGTACCAACCGACACGACATTCCAAGCGCATAAGGTCTCTATCGCCGAGAAGATACAGCCCCTCACCCCTCCAGCTCCGATGTCATCGGTACCCCAGACCAACACGAAGGCCGAGCTTGCCCAACTGAAGAGCGAAGGCTTAAAACTCTTCACAGCAGGGGACTTGCTTGCCGCTGAATCAGCATTCTCAGCTGCGATCGCGCGGCTCGGCACAGGTCGCTCGAAGAAATCAGCTTCGTTCTTTGGCGACCGAGCTCGCTGCCGGATTTCCATGGGAAAGTTCCACGAAGCCTTGAGCGATGCGCGTGAAAGTCTTGTCTGTAATTCCTCGTGGACAGAAGGCTTCCGCCTCCAGTGCCACGCGTTCATGCGCCTCGAGAAGTGGCAAGATGCCTCCCAAATGTGCAGACGTGTGCTCGAGTTGGCCCCGCAAGACGCCGCATTCCTGACCATCAAGACGCAGATCAACGACATGATACAATCCGAGGACGGCATCACATCTAAAGGGAAGGCAATCGAGGTCGCAGAGCCTACAAGTCCTGCAGTCGAGGAACAACCACGCGAGGAAGACGCCGCTCTCAAGAATCCTCCGGGTTTGAAAGTTGATGAGCCCTCCCCCAGGATACGAGAGTTGGAAACCTTTGCTCTCAATGGTTCGATAGTTGCGCAGCGGTTTCTCCTTGCACAGACCGGTTTGCGATGCGCGCGGTCACTTCTGAAGATCGAGGACATCGAAAACATCCAAGCAGCCTACAATGAGTGTCGCATGGCCCTTGGCCGGTGGCCTCAGCTGGAGATCCCAAGCGATATTATCGACGATCTCCGCTCGGTCGGGCCGCACGATGCCATCGACTGGGGAGGACCGATGCTGTTCTTTCATCTCCAGGCGGCGAGCATGACCTTCGACGACTACGTAGCCGAGCGAGACTACTGGAAGCAAGCAGTCGAGCGGTTCCCATTTGACTACCAGCTACACACCAAGCTCGCGTTCGTGTTGTACGCAGGCGGGGAGACCAATGCCGCCCTCAAGCACATCGAGGAGGCGCTGTGCCTCGATGTGATGCTTGCTTCTGGACCGCCAGGCTTTATCACGCCGGCAAGGTGCTGGTACTTGCGTGCGATGTGTTCGCCTGTTGAGGCACCGGCGCTGTCATGGCTCACGAACGTGCTCTTTAGCGAACCAAAGGCGCGTACGCGAGGCAAAGACCTGCTAAAGTACTTCCAGGACAACACGGTGGACGACGAGTGGATGCCGCACGCGTGCTACACGCTGGGCGTCCTCCACTTGGACAAGCAAGAGTACGTGGAGGCCACGCAGTTCTTCTTCTTCGCGCAAGAGGCCGAGATCCGTCGACGCAAGCTGCGGTTGTTTCCAGACATTGACGAGAGCAAGTTTCAAGACAAGGCGGTGCTGCGAGCAGCGTTTGATGGGCCGAACAGAAAGCTCTCTCCACGCGAGGAGTATGAGGCTGTGAACCGCAGGATAACGTGCACGTGGTGTGGTGTTGCGGTCACTGTGAACACGCTGTTCGAACACAAATTGGAGCAGTGCGCTCAACGTCCGAAGCTGCAGATCAAGATTGGGCAGTGATTTGCCTCATCTCAATTGAATTTTCTTAGCCTGCGCTTTCGTTGCCTTTCTCTGCTATTTTTGATCACGGTTGGCCAGTTCCATCGACGACAGCCATGACACAAGTGGACCCCATGGAGAAGGAGCATGGCCACTTTGTGGAGGCACAGCATCGAGCTGCTGGTTGCTTCCACGCGTTGCTAAGTCTGCTGCAGAAGCCACTAGCAACAGCGGTCAAGACAGCGTGCGCGATCGGCCTGAAATCGACGCCAGAGTATGAGTCTTCAAGATACGAGTACCTCCATGACGGTTTATCCAAGGTGGGGTTGCGTATGCGACTGTTTTTTATACGCGATGAATGGGAGCTGTACTTTAAAGAAGCGCCATTCGAGTGGATGAATGACCTGCGAGTCGATGTGGATGTGGTGCTGGACGTTCAGAAGGATGCTTTCGAGACTGCGGAGGTGGAGGTGAAGAGCTACGAGAAAGCAATCGCTGCTGTACTTCGACTACTTGAGGCAGTTCGAGTGGACGAGGAAACGCAACGTCAATGCCAGGCTCTACAGGCAATGATACTGCGTGGCTCTACATCTCATGAGGTCATCGGCGAAATATCGCCCGAACAACACACTGTAGAGCAGGTTAACGCAACCGTCAAGACAGAGAATGAGGGACTCACGAGCTGTGACAACGTCACGAAGGCCTCACCAACGACGCCGCACGATGGAGAGATCAGCGTTGTCAGTAGTCCTTCGGACATCGATTGCTACATGTCGTCGAGTGTAAAAGCCACTTCACTCGAACCCACAACTGAAGCGAACGTCGAGGCTCAAGCGGTGCCTGACGATTCCATCAATGGAGGATTCGGTGTTGCCAAGCGAACTGTCAAAGGGACGATACACGGGCCCAAAGACTTACGCACCGCTAGGAATCATATCGAGAAGCGAGAGTTTGGTCATGCCTTGGTCCTCATCAGCAAGGGACTCTCTCGTAAGAAAACGTCAAAGTCAACGCGCGCAAAGCTTCTCGTGATACGAGCTCAATGTAGTTTTGAGCTGAAGCACTACCTTCGTGTCCACGACGACTGTTTGGAAGCACTGGCAATCGATAAGACGCTGGTGGAGGCATACTATTGGGCGACACTAGCGCTAGACAAACTGGGTCGACGGAGCGAGGCGCAGGCGATGAGCCATGCAGGTCTCACACTTCGAGTATCGGATACCAAGCTCAACGTTCTAGAACAAGATATCTCTCCCAAGGCCCTTGACGTGTCCAAGGCAAAGATGGCAAACAATAGCGATGCTGCGTCGCCTTCAGCTAACACCAGCACCCTTTCAACGGCAGAAGGCCGAGGCAAGCCAGGGAATCTCTTGATGAGTGCACTCGCAACATTGATTGTGAGTCAAGAGAGCAGTGCGGTTCAAGTGCGCGATACATCCGATGCGATACAAGGAAGCGATACAACCGTCGTCCAAGCAGCGGCACTGGTGCATATGAACGTTGATGCCGAGGAGCAGGTGACAGCGAGCACTGATGTTGGCCAAACGGTCGCTGTGGAGCGACCAAGCGAAGAGGATACAAGTCTCGTGAGCGAAGCTTTGGACGATGACAGGAATGTGTCGGCGACGGTGGGCAAAGACCTGTCCGAGCAAGTGAACCGGACTGGCCACGAGCTGGATACTAACACTACCCGACGACCTGATGAAGGTGATCCGATGGCAAAGGATCTGCAGGCACCGTTGGTCGTTCCTATAGGCCACGCTTCACACCACAAAGAAGGATCGGTCGTTATCAATGATAAGACCCCTGCCAAGAAAGCCAGCAAAGAGCTACGCACAGCACGAACGTGTATCGACGAACGTGACTTCGGCCACGCTGTGTTCTGGGTGAACAAGGAGATCGATCGCACGAAACCAAATACGCAAGCCCATGCGCAACTGCTCGTCCTCCGAGCACGATGCCGCTTTGAGCTGAAGCAACACGTTTCAGTGCACGATGACTGCAAGAAGGCGCTAGCCATCGACAAGAAACTTGTAGAGGCGTATCAGTGGGCGACGCTAGCGCTGATGGAGCTGGATAGACTGAGTGAGGCGCATTCAATGTGCAGTGCAGGTCTCAAGATCCACGCCTCAAACACAAATCTGAAGGCATCCGAGAAGAAGATCACTCGCATGGCTATTGCAGCGTTTAAAGCGAAGAAGGCGGCATCAATAACCAGCGCAACGTCTGCCAGCAACAGCGACGTCGGCTCGTCGCCGCTAAGCACGGACAGAACTGAGGCGACGAAGAGCTTGACGCCAGTTCCCTTTCCGACACCGAGTGACCCTGTGTCGTTTTTGAAGACTGCGTCAGCGGATGGCCAGAAGCTGATCGAGAAACGGGATATTGAAGCCGCTGTGGCCTTGTTCACGACCGCACTGAAGCTCTTAGATGCTTCTAATCAAGCAAAGAGGGTGAAATTCCTGGGCCATCGCGCGCGGTGTTTGCTGGAGCTGCAGCAGTACGAACACGCAGTAGTCGATGCTCGTGAAGGCTTGAAACTGAAGGCAGACTGGCTAGAAGGCCACCGACTGATCTGCAAGGCACTGATTGGCTTGGAGAGATGGCAGGAAGCTCACGCCGAGTGTAAAATCGTGCTTGGGGAAGCTCCTCAAGACGTGATCTTCCAAAATGTGCAGCGACACATCACAGCGAAGACAGTCGCCCTGCCCCGATCGGTGGCACCAACGTCTACTTCGAACACTGAATCGGAACGAGCATCCGCCATGACGAAGGACACGGAGACACTGGTGATTTCTCAGTTTGAAACTCTCTCCCGTCGAGCGATAGAGCACTTGAAGGTAAAGGAGTACGGGGCTGCGGCCTCGTGTTGCACCGAGTCGATTGCTCTAGTGCAAAAGCCGCCCCTCTCGACTCTGTTGGCGTCTTCTAAGAAGTCTTCAGTGTTTATCAACCGCGCAAGGTGTTGGGTCGCCACAAAGAAGTTTGAGGCGGCGCTGGAAGACGCACGCACTGGACTCACACACAACCCCGATTGGGCGGAAGCCCATCGACTGGTTTGCGTGGCGCTGATGGGGCTTGATCGATGGCGAGATGCCTTGTCGTCTTGTGAGCAAGTGCTGCAACGCGTCCCCGCCGACACAACGTTCAAAGCCTACAGTGTCACCATCCGGGCGAAGCTGCAGGAGTTCACTCTTCTGTCTCCTCCATCGCCTGCGTCGACCATTTCTGAAGATTTGATGAAAACACTCCGCCAGCTGAATGCTGAAGGCGTTGCATTGCGGGCCTCACGGAACTTGGAGGCTGCTGAGACAAAGCTAACTGCTGCGATCGCGTTGCTGGGCGACACTCGTAAGAAGAAGTCGGCTTCGTTTTTCGGCGAGCGTGCTCGCTGTCGATTGGTCATGAAGAAATTCCACGAGGCATTGAGCGACGCGCGTGAGAGTCTTGCGTGTGATCCAAAGTGGATGGAAGGCAACCGACTCCAGTGCCGTGCATTCATGGGACTCGGTCAGTGGGCAGAAGCCTCACGAATGTGTGGACGCGTGCTCACAGCAGCCCCTCAAGACGTCGCGTTTCAGACCATCAAGAAGCAAATCGACGATGCATTGCGAGGGGAGGTAGTGGGAGAAGTTATAGAGAAGCATGCACATAATCCCGCTCCCGGAGCCCCCAAGTCTTCTCCGCCATTGCCATCAGCACCACAGGCTTCTTCTAGCCCGTACCGTGTGATCGGTAAGGAGATATTGACGACACCACAACAACTGCGAATCGAAGGACGAGCGCTGATGATGTCGCGCGATCTGGAGGCTGCCGAAAGGAAATTCTCCGACGCGATCGCGTTGTTGGGTGATGATCGCAGTGACTGTTACCGCCCACGATACTTTGAAGATCGCGCTCGATGCCGCATGGAGATGGAGAAGTTCCACGACGCCATAAGCGACGCTCGCGAGGCACTTGCTTGTGCTCCAGGCTGGATAGAAGGCGACCGTATCCTGTGCCGAGCATTCATGCGACTTGGCCAGTGGCACGAGGCCTCTGAACCGTGCAGCCGCGTACTGTACGCGGTCCCCCAAGATATGGATTTTCGCAGCATCAAGGCAGAGGTTGAGCTCATGGTTCAACGAGAAGAACAGCATGTTTCAGAGGAGCCTTCTGCAGAGGATACCGCTTCTTTTGTCCACGAGGATGAGGGACCAGCAACGACAGAGGTTGTCTCCGTGGACAACTCCCAGACTATGAAGACTGCTGACGACTCCGCCAGGATTCGAGAGTTGGAAAGCTTCGCTGCCGGTGGCTCGACTGTAGTAAAACGATATCTCTCGGCGCAGACTTACCTAGAGGATGCGAAGACGTGCCTGCGAGAAGGAGATGTATCGTCGGCATTCTCCTCGTGCCGTCGTGCTCTTAAGTGGTGGCCTCAGCTGGAGATCCTATCCGATATTGCCGACGATCTACGGACAGTTGGATCTCACGACGCGATCGCATGGGGTGGTCCGATGCTGTACTTCCATCTGCAGGCTGCGACGATGACCTTTGACACGTACTCGGCCGAGCGCGAATACTGGAAGCAGCGACTAGAAAGGTACCCACAGGACAGCCAACTACACGCCACGTTCGCGCTTGTGCTGTACAGGCGCCACGAGACGAATGCTGCGCTTCAGCACGCAGAAGAAGCCTTGCGAATCGACCAATCGGAGACTACCGATACCACGTCGGCGTCTGGGATAACAACGCAATGTCGGTACCTGCGTGCAGTGTGTACACCCATCGAGACTACTTCGTCCACAACGTCATGGCTGACGAACGTCTTCACAAGCCAAGGAGAGCCACGAACGCGTGCGTCAGAGCTGCTCAAGTATATCGAGGAGGCTGATGTGGACGAGGAGTGGATGCCTCACGCGTGCTACTCACTCGGTGTTCTCCATTTGAACAAGTGCGAGTACGACGAGTCGGCCAAGTTCTGTGAGCTGGCCATCCAAGCCGAGAAACGTCGAAGCAAAGTACGACTCTTTCCCGAGATTGATGGACACGAGTTTCACGACAAAACTAAGCTCACAGCAGCAGTGGGCGAGCTGAGGAAAGAGCTGTCTTCACTGGCGGATCTCCCGATGACATGTGCGTGGTGCCGCGAGACTATACCAATGGACGCGTACTTCAATCATAAGCTGGAGAGCTGCGTGAGTCGCCCGATTTTGCTGGTGGAGGTTGGTAAAAACTGAATAAACTGGTTATCATGAGAGCCGTGTGACGCCCTGCAGCGGCCGCACGCTCTGGTACCACAGCAGCGTCTGCTCCTCCGTCTTTTGTTCCTCCAGCATCATACGATCTGAGATCTCGCCGTGTTGGATCTCGATGGCGTGCATGCGCTTGCCCTTCTTCGATGTATTTGGCTTGCGAAGCCGCAGTTGCTGCTTGGGCACAAAGCCTTCCACGGGGATCTCGCTTCTCTCTGCCAGCACCAGTAAATGCATCGACGTCAATGCGAGTGGACTGGAGAAGTGCTGCGTAGCGTACGATAGCACTGTGCGGATGAGCTTCTGTACGCATAGCCGCACGACTCGTTCGCGTGGGATCGTCGACGCTGCCGCCTTGCCCTGGACGCCGCTGTCCGCAAGTCCTTCGATCTGTACAGTACTAGCACCACGGAAGTTGACTTGCCAGACCTCACGCGGGCTCAACACCGTCGTACCAAACACGATCGCCACTGCAGCAGCGCAGCGATCAGTCCTCCACGCCCTCCAAGCCACGTATAAATCCCGACCTCCACGGACCTGTGTGGACGCGCCGCTGGAACATTTGAAGCAGCGCGACATCCAGCGTGTGGTCCGCGAGATCCACGAACTTGCGCGCCTTCTTCACGCTCCCACCGACCAGTTTCCTGACTCCAAACGCTCCATTAGAAGCGCCAAGCGCGAGAGGAAACACAGTCGCGAAGCCCTACCGTTTCCGCGTGCCTGCAGCCAGCGCCGCCGCCTCCTCGTCTTGCTGCTTGCGCACGAGCGCGTGGAACTCGTCGTACACACTGCTCAGTACACTTTTGTTAGCGTAGCTCAGCAACACGGCTCATAGAGAAGCGAAGCTCGCCGCACCAGGGGATTTGGCCGCGAAGGTACAGCAAATACTTGACAAGCGCCTGCATCATCACGGCTCCCAGCTCGCCATCCAGCTCGACCTTGAACGGAATCAACAGATCCGGCACCGCCTCTATCTTCTCTATCTGTATATCGCCTTTTCTCTCGCTAGAAACCTCTTCAACGACAGCAGGAGCTTCCGTCGCGACACCTCCTTCTCCATCTTCATCTTCCATTTTCACGCGTCACCTCAATGTGTGTTCGACAAAGTACGCACCTTACTAAGTACGCGTTTCGCATAAGTTAACCGTCTCTTAAGTTCGCTTTTGCCAAGTACGCTGTACTTACTCAGGAGCTCCTCGACTGAACAGCTCCCGAGACACACTCAGACAGCAAACCACGCGACGAAGATGGAGGCCGTGGCGCACGTGGACGACTACAACGCGTCCTTCCGGGACACGGTGTGGCTGCAGTCGTTCCCGCTGAACGCGCAGACCGTGCTCCACTACTTCGCGCTGTCTCCGTTCTACGACCGGTCCTGCAACAACGAGCGGCTCAAGATGCAGCGGCTCGGCCTCGACCAGCTCAAGAACATGCGCGGCATCGAGTACGAAGTGCTGCCCAACGCCGCCAAGCAGCTGCCGCAGCAGCTCTTCCTCATCCAGAAGCAGCGCCGCATGGGCCAGACACAGCTCAAGGCGCTCGCGCTGTACTACGTGCTGGACGGCACGGTGTACCAGGCGCCCAACATCCACGCCATGCTTACGTCGCGACTGGTACGTTCACAGCCACGCAGATACAACAGAGACGGCGCTGTAGGAAGTGGAGATGCTGACGGTGTGGTTGCTTGATGTGCTTGCGTGGATGCTGTAGAAAAAATGCAGTTACCGAGTGAACAAGGCGTTCCACGGGCTCGCGAACGGCGTGCGGTTCAGTCCGACGGAGGGCTACGCGTGGGACTTCAGCTCGGAGGACAAGAAAGAACCTGTGATTCCATCGGAGCGTACGTACGCTGTACCTCTTCGTGGGCGTGCTGTGTGTAGCGTGGTGATTGACTGTGTCGAGTGGTGTTGTGGTTGTTGTACAGAGCTGCAGCTCAAGCTCAAGCAGAAGTACGAGAAGATGGAAAAGCAGCGCGAGAACTCGGCGCGCGTGGACTCAATTCTCATCCGACTCATGAAGAAGCACGCACCCGAGATCGTGGAGAAGATCGAAGCCAAGGACGAAGGCGGTGCAGCGGCGGCCTCTGCAGCAGCGATCGCCACGGTCGCTGCAGCTGGAGTGAAGCGAGAGGCAGATCAAGCGGCCGCTGTCGATGCTGCCAAGCGACAGAAACTCGGCTAAGTATTTTCTTCTGGTCCACTAATCAACTTGATCATTCAACACGTATTTCATATGCAATCGCAGCCTCATCCTGGCTCCTCGCCGAAGTCTCAGATTCAGCCGAAATCTCAGTCCCCCTTCTTCAAGCCTTCGATCTTGTGCACAGTGTCCTCCACAGAGTGACTCGCACGCTTCACAGTCTCACCCACGCGTTTCGCCACACCTTCAGCCGCTCGATCGACATGCTGCCCGGCATGCTCAGCGCCGTGGACTCGAACGCCCTTCGTCTCCCCAGCAACTGAAGACGCCTTGTTCGCTGGTGCACGCAACGTCTCCATCGCCTGGTCACGAGCCTTGCTCATCTTGTTCTCGACAAACTCCTTCTTCTTGTGGAGCGTGTTGATGCCGGCGCGCCACTTGTCTGGGTTGCGACGACGAAACATCCACAAGCCGATCGCCAGCAGCACAGGCACGAACCACAGCATATGATGTCCGCACAGACGATCGGTCGGCAGACGCAAGCAGTAGTTCTTGTCCATGAGCTTCGCTGCCGCTTCCGTGTTGCGATGCCAGTGCTCATCCACTGGGCGGTTGTGGCTCACCGTATCCTTCACACGCTCCTTCACATCCTCCATACGAGCACGAGCCGCAGCTGTCAACTCATCGAGGCGCTCGCGTGTATGCTCACCTAGCTCTTCAAAGCGGCCTCGTGCGTGGCCGCCTAGGTCGTCCGAGCAGCCACGTGCAGCGCGTGCTCTCTCACTGATCTCGTCGCTCTTCTCACGCGTGTACCCCTTGGTATCTTCGACACATCCTTGAGCATACCCTGCCACATCGCCTGCCTTCTCACTTACGTACCCCGCCGCGTCACGCACACGGTCTCCAACATACTCTGGCACCTCACGCACCACATCTCCGACACGGTCTCGAGCATACCCCACAGAGTCCCGCACTCGCTCGCCCACGTCAGCCATACGCCCGCGAGCTGTATCACTAGCCTCGTTCAGCTTGTAGCGGCCGTGCTCAGCCGTATCACGTACACGATCAGCAACGTCAGCCATGCGACCTCGAGCATTTGATGCCTTGTCACGCGCCAGCGCCTCCATGTCCTCCATCTTGTAGCGACCGTGCTCCGCAGACTCTCGGGCTCTTCCGCGGGCCTTCTCATAGACATCTTCCACTTTGCCTCGTGCACGCTCATACGGATCGTCCACAGCACCACGGCGACGCTCCACCAGATCCTCCGGGATCGGCTCGCGCTCTCGATACTCGTACGTTCGCTCAGCCATTCTGAGAAGTGCTTCTTCTTACTACTGTCGGTCTTTCGAGGAGGCAAGTTCCACACTGAAGCACTCTCTACAGCAGTGCACTCGCCACGAGACCTGCGCTTCCACAACCGTCACGTTCACTACTGTAGAGACATTGCCGCCTTTCTCACTCCAACGGGATCATCTCGTCGGCTCTGGTCCCACACAACACGCTCGCTTCAACACCACCTAATCTAGCGTGCACCACGTTATCTACACCTATTTTAGGGTCATCGTGTTGATATGTTAGTGTGGTATACGCTGTTTTGGGACCCGCCATATCTGATGGGCACGATCCACCAGCCCAATGACAGCGACGAACATGGCGTCGAAAGAGCTCTTCGCCTTCGCGCTGCGTAGCGATGAGTTCGTGGACGCGATCGCCGTGCAACCGCGCGCATCCACTTCCAATGCGTCTCCTCTTCTCGCGGTCGCGTTTTCCGCGCTTGAAAGCAACGAATGGGGCGGCGGCATCGCGATTCTCGACGGCGTCTCGGGCGAGCGGCTCTGTGGACTGCACGTCTCCACGGGCGTGAGCAGCGTCGCGTGGACGGGAGAGGACAGCGACGTGCTTGCGTTCGGCTGCGATAACGGCGACGTCACGCTCGTGCGGCTCTCGAAGGCCGAGGACGACGAGAGCACCTACGTGCTCGTGCCAGTCGTCGGCAGCTCCACGGAAGCGACGCTCGTGGGCCACGACGACGTCGCCACTGGCGTCGCTGCGTCGGCGATGGAGAAGAACGTGATCGCGTCCTGTAGCTGGGACCTCAAGTACGCTGCTCTGTTGCTTCATTCGCGGATGTTTGGATTGATGCACTGATATTTTGTGGCTTGTGTGCAGCGTCAAACTGTGGGACATCAACGCGATGGACAAGACGCTCGCGACGCTGGACGGTAGGCTACGCTTCGCCTTCTATAGGGCCACCACCGTGGATGGGAAGCTGATACATTGTCGTTTCTGCTGCTCAGGCCACTCGGACTTGATCTGGGACATTGTGTCCAGCGGCTCGGAGGCGCATCTTTGGGCGACGGCCTCGCAGGACTGCACGGTGCAGCTCTGGGACGACCGCCAAGTCGTGCAGTCGTCCACGTCGACGCTGTCGACGCTGTCACACGCGGCACTTGCGGTTGACTGGCACCCGAGCGAGACGCATCTCCTTGCCGTCGGCCTGGAGAACGGCAGCGTGCTAACGTTTGATACTCGTGCGACCCAGACACCTCTCGCTGCACTAGTGAGCTTCACCCTGTTTCCAGCACGCATTGTTGCCGAGTGAAGAGCTCTAATAGTGGTTGTATTTGTACAGGCACTGCACGAAGGCGCTATCCACACTGTCAAGTTTTCGCCGTTTGAGTCGGATGTCCTCGCTGTCGGTAGTGACGATGCGACAGCCTCGCTTGTGTCACAGATATCGTCACCCGTGCCTCAAATCCAGACGCTGCGTGCGGCTTCCAGCCCAGCGCATCGTGATTACGTGCGGGCCGTGGAATGGTACGCTAGCCCTGCTACTACGAGCAAGCGTGGCGTGCTTGCCACGGGCTCATGGGACCACAGCGTGCGCGTGTGGGACGCTGGCAGTCTATAGGGCCCGCGCTTTGTTTCGACCATTTAATAGATGTACTAGCAGCTTCACCCTTCTGCAGGTGTCGTAGTCTCCTTGGTGAGCCAGGGCTCGCGCAGTGCATCCTCGGGCGTCAGACGCTCATTCGGATCCCACAGGAAGCACTTGCGGATAAATGAAATGAAGTCTTCGTCGTCGCTTTTGACGGCAGAGACTAGATCTCTCAGCCCCGGCACTCGCCTTCTACCGCGGGAGTTCGTGAAAGCCAATGGCCGGTAGATGACACCCACTGTGGTCGTCGTCGTTGCAGGAGCTGTAGCAGGAAGCGTTGCACCATCCACGGGAGGTGCTGCCGTTGCAGCAGCGTTCCGGACCGCGGGAGGAACGCTAGGATCTCCAACAGGAACTTCTTGGAAGAAGTATCGTCGCCGCTTGGACTTGGCCAAGTACGCCGTTGGTGGAATGCCCAGGATCTCCATCATGCACATGAGCTGCTCGGTCTCGTTTTCACCAGCGAAGATCGGATGACCAGTGTACAACTCCACCACAATACAACCGAGACTCCACATATCGATGGGCGTGCCGTACGGGTACCCAAGGATCACCTCTGGGCTGCGGTAGAATCGGCTTTGGATGTACGTGTACAGCGTCGCCGAGTCCAGGCAGCTACTGCCAAAGTCAATCAGACACACGTTTTCGATCGGGACGTTGGCGTAGGCGACACTGGATCGACCTGGCCCAGCTCCGAAGCACTGGAGTGGGGTCTTGATCAGTACGTTTTCCGGTTTCATATCGCAGTGGACGATGTGTTTGGTCCGTAAATGAGCGAGTGCATGCAACAGTTGCCGTGTCACGACGCGGATGTTGTCCATGGGCATGCCCTGAAAGAACCGCAGCTTCAGGTACTCGTACAGGTTCATACCGAGCAGCTCAAATGTGATACACAAGTGATTTCGAAACACAAACGAATCGATCATCTGGATGACGTTGAACGGAGATGAAGGAGGCACGTATGACCGAGATGCACGCCGCTTTGCATCTTCCCCGGCACGCGGTTGCTCCTGCAGCTGCGTCAGCACTTGGATCTCGATCATAGCTTGCTCCTTGTACTTCTTACGGTTGCGGATCACTTTCACGGCAACCTTGGTCTTGGTTGCGTGGTCAACACAGCACACGACTTGACCAAACGAGCCGGCACCCAGAGGATGGAGCACTTCGTAGCGATAGCCGAGATGGTCTTGCATCAGCATCACGTAGTCGCCGTGCTCGTCATCGTACCCATCATTGAAGAGCTCCACACGCGATGGTTTGAGGGCGTCAGTTGGATTCGCTGAGACCGTGAGCGGCGCGGCTGCGTCCGCTGCAGAGGCCTCTGCCGTTGGTTCTACCACTGGCGGATCAATGATCTTACCGTTGTGCCGCCGCGACTTGATGGCGATCGATGCGTAGTAGAACACGTCGTTGAACTTGGTGATTTCCTGCTTCTCGTACGTCGTCAGTTCGTGGCCACAGTTTTCTAACACGTACTGCCCGGCAAGTTGCTGGATCTCACTGCTGTCGTCGCCGCTGTCTCGCATCGAGTTGACCGACTTCTGCGATGCTTGAGGTAGCGTAGCTGACGCTGAAGGCCCCAAGCCTGTCTTAGAGCGGTCGAAATGGAGCAGGTTTCGGAACGAAGCTGACTTTTGGTGGGGCATACCGGATTGTGTTGGTGGTATTGTAGAATGCGATGCGGACATTCTCTTACTGAGGATTGGCCGACGAGGCACGACGTCGTTGTATTGCTCTCCAGGTGCCTGCTCTCCAGGTTCCTGCTCTGCAGGTGGACGGTGAGGAATGAGAGCCGCCGATGGATTGGACTCCTCTACAGCAGACTCAGTCTCGTCAGGCACGCGGGTCTCACTGTCTTTAGCACCAGAAATCAGCGCTTCGTCCACTGATGAGATCTGCGGCTTGAGTTGTGCTGGTAGAGCTGCAACGATAGCTGATAGCGTAGAATTGGCTTTCTGTAGAACGTTGCGTGAGGACTTGCGTTGGAGATACCTAGCCATATCTCCAGCAGGTAGACTAGCGCTTAGGTCGGTCTCAGTGGATCCTCTCCGAATGATCTGTGGTCGAGAGCCCACAAGAGCTGCACGCTGTGGTCTCAAGGGCGTGGCCGTCGCCACGACCTCGTGCTTCGTGACGGCCATTGTTTTTCTGTTGAAGAATGTCGTTCCGAACCGTGTGAGAACACTGACAGGCTTGGTCACGACCGCAGACGCCGGAGATGTCTCCTCCGCGCTTGGCGCATTCGCTGCATCGACAGTAGCAGAGCTAGGCGGCCTGGAAGGCCGCTTCACCAACGTTGGTAGACGTGTGGGCATTGTCGTGGAGTGGCGCGACAATCACACGCGAGGAGAGGAGCAATGCGCAGCCACGGAAGCTCTTCTGATCCTCGCCGTGTTATCTGGATCGACCCACGAATGGTGTTGGCGTTCCAAAGATGGCTCCGTCTTGTCGGAGTGGCTGCAGTGCATGCACCGTTCTTTGACTCTCCGTGCTCTCCGTGTAGTCGCTTGACACGCCGGCTCCTTTGCTAACTCGGGTTTGTTTGATGCAATAAGGGGGCTTTCAATAGCCTTCGGCAGACGTCGGCCGAGCGACATCTAGCCGCATGTGACGGTGTCAAGGTATTTGTAGACATCTCTGACGATGCGTGCGAATGTGTGGTTAGCAACGGAGCTGTAGCTGTAAAAATACGCCCAGGACACTCAGTCTTGCTGCCCGCAGGGCCCCTCCCGAGAAAGGCTTCCACTTCAATGTCACTACAGCACATAGCACGGGTACACTCCGTTGGCGGCTGCCGACTCGCCGATACACACGACCCGGTGCGGCTCCGATCGAGGCTGAGCGTCCCTACAGGATAGCGTCTCTACTGTCGCCATTCCCCCACAGAGACCGAAGGCGGTGGCTCTTCGTCGGTGCTTGTGCACGGCCCTCACAACCAGGACCAGGACCTGGCACATCGCCCCTTTACTGTGGAACTTCCATGAGCCTGTTGAGCTGTACGGAGATGGCTCAACTGGACAGAATCGCATCAAGCATGGCCGCGCCTTACCAGCATGTGAGCTGCAGGACGCAAACGTCTTGGTCTGTTGCTCAGCAGCAACTTGCTGCGGTCTGCCACTCGGCAAGGGGCGTGACTCACACGGGAGCATCTCATTCGAAAAGAATGGAGAGATCCAGAGATCCGCCACCTGCTCAACTGCCAGATTCCGAAAGGATCCGCTTGCGTGCGTGCGTACCAACAGGGATGCCCCCTCCTCCTATCGTTCCCTGCTTCTCTTCGCCCTTCCATTGGCGCCCCTCACGTCATATCAGTCGCATTGGCGGGAAGGCCCAACGTCGTTCGACGCTTGACCGCAAGCTCGTCACGCAAGCCACAGCCCTTCGTCCGTCAAGTGAAGCCACTAGTGCGAGGCTCGCGAGGGAATGCTGTTGCGATCCGCAGCAAAGCAATGCGCGCGGGAACCTCAAGTTGGTCCTCTCGTCCACCGTGATGCTGCACGCGTACGGACAGTACCGTACAGAGGACCGTCACGATTGTCGTGTTCCCGCATCACTACGTAGCACTATGGCACAGGAGCGAAAGAGTTCTTCGAGCTGCTGTGGGAGTCTTGCCCGGTAGAACGAGTGCAGTGGGAGAAGGACAGCGTGGGGGACACATGAACGTGCGAAGCGGACGCCAGTCGGCCTCGACAATTTTTACGAGCAGAGGAGAGATGAGGATTCGCGTCAGCGGCTCTGCCGATCGCATCACGGATCCTTCCGTCACTGGACTGCAAGCAGTCCGTACCTACGCGCGGCTCGTCGGCTCGGAAACTGCGTGTGCTCTGTAGTGTACGAGGCTCTACCGTACGACGTTGCACTGCGTATTAGTGTACGGTGTCTGGAAATCTCACCTCCGGACTCCGGACCCCAGCCAACGAATGAGATGCATGGCACTGTGGCCAGCTCAAGACGAATCAAACACAGCTCTTCCGGTGAACGCTACGGGTACCGTACGGCGAGCTGCCTCATACACTAGACGCGTGGATGCACCGAATCCACCGCACCGACGAGACCGATACCCTGGCCACCACGGATCCTCTCCATCCGCCCAGCTCGACACCACATTATCATCAAATACTGAGACTCGCAGCCTGAGACTCTCGGGGCAATGCACGCCATGGTGGCTGGATGCTGTCATTGCCGATGCTGTGAGAGGGAGGGTAGCCACGGACGGAACGCCAACGTGTTGGATGTGTAAGCACGCCCATGTGACTTCCACGGGCGGCTGCCTCGGCGCATCCTTGCACCTCGCAACCGAAACCCGAACCATCACGGCGTGGAAGGAGGAGCCGTCTCATCTGGATCGGGTGGGCGGGTCTTCTCCTGAGTTATCGCTGGCGATGGAAGACCCGACCCGCGCAGCCGCGGGATCTGGCCACAAACGCAGTCAGTTCACCGCGGAGAAGATTGTTGAAGGCGAAAGATCGTGAAGCCTCCTCCGCGACAAGAGCTGCTCGCCAGTTCACAGCACCAGGGAGGAGGAGGAGAGGACTCGCAGTGGCTGCCAACACGGGAGGGGGGCAGGGATCCTAGATGCGAGCACGCGCAGTGGTGGCCTTCGTGGCTTCATCCTATTCACTAGAATGCTTCAGTGATCTCATTTCGCTCCCATGACCTGGCTTCAAAGTTGTGAACCCAGCGTCAAGTTATGGTGTGGTAGTTGGATGTTCGAGTGAACCAGCAAACACGGAGATCAGCGGGTTGGTGGTGCTGTAACTGGCCTGCTATGGCAGCCTCGACGTGCACAAGGATGGCTTGAGCCCAGGCCAGGCCAGGCTCAGGCATCGAATCCTGTAAGGCATGGATGGTGTGGTGGTGGTGCTGGTGGCTGACTGAGTGGATCGGGCTGAATCCAATTCCAAACGAAGTGAACGAAACTGCGGATGGCGTTCGTTCAATGCCAACGCCGTCCATTCTTGATGCATGGAAGCAAGGAACCGACCACTAGCTTCCGGTTTCAGCATGAAGCTGCCTGGAAGTCTCCCGTCCCAACACCCATGGAAGCGCGCCGGAGCCCACGGCGATCAGTGAGTTGAAGGACGCGGAACCGTCGAGTCCGATTTGTTGGCGTTTTTCTCTTGCACGTTCTTCAGCCCGAGGCCGCCCCTTCCCCTTTCGGTTGGAAACAACTTGGACCGCAGTCACTTGAAGGTGTGGTTGACGCCGTAGGAGTATCCACCAATCATGACCACGACAGTTTCGTTGGCAGATGAGCCAGCTGGGAGAGCGAACCCGAAAGGCAACTCTCCATCTCGGCCATGCAAAAGGGGTAGGGTTCGGTAGAGGGAAAAAAGAAAGTGTGCCCATTCCCTCAAAGTCCCACAAGAACGAAAAAAAATCGAAGCTACGTACACTGCAGTCCAGGCATTTTGAATATCCTGTAAGAATTCATTTATCCAGTAACTCGCGGTGGTCTCCTCCAAACGTTAGTTGCATTTCTCAACGCCGAATTTCGCATACCGAGAGGCGTAAGACACGCGCGCTGTTGGACTTGGGCACCGGGACCTACCGTTGGGCTACTGGGATCTCTGTTCTTCACGCTGCTCCCTTCAACTGCGCCGCTGGCACCAACGGTGCTGATCCGAACTAGACTGCAGCGGACACCCACTCCCTCTTCATCCCTCCCCCAAAATTCCGACCCTCTTCGTCTCATTCTCCCCAGCGACTCGAACAGGAGGTTTCTTCACTTGAACCCCCCCACGCAACGGCGCCTGCCTCCTCTCTCTGGTCCTCTTGTCTGATTTCATACTTTCCCCCCTCTTCCCTCGTTTTGGTTTGGTCTTGTCCTACAACGGCATGAATTCCAAAACAAGGTGATCTCTTCGTCAAGTACCAACTTCCGGTCGATTCGGTTGGTGGCTTTTTACCGTAAATACTGCGAGACTTGATCCCCGGAATCAAGTCTCGCCACCGTGAAGGCCCACGCCCGCCCTCCTACCTATTGTGTACCTTACGGTACTCGACGCGGCCTCTCTTTGGCCACTCTCACTCTGCGTTTGTATGCCCCCGGTACTGTACTGCAGCCGGGAGTGTAGCCCCCGGAAGAACAAGCCAAACGCAAAGCGCGGTCGGCCAGGCGGTCCCTCCTTCGCACGGTTGCAGAGTTTTACATTTGCCACCTGAGCGTCAGCGGAGAAGCAGCGACGCGCAGCACATTGCAGCGAGCGCCCACAAACGAAAACCCTCCACTGCAGCAGCACAATCAGCGCCGTTGCACGCACGCGTTCCAGTTCTTGAGCGGAGCCGAGTTGCGTAGCGTGACCTGACGGATTGGCCTCGACGTGGTGCAGTGCCATTTCGACGATTCGCAGACTGTCACCGTAGGGCAGCGAGTGTTCGACCGACCCCTCTCGTCCACAAAGTAGCTGTTCGCAACCGCGATACCAAGCAACTGACGGCGAGACCTCTATCGATTCGTGTGACCCGCGTCTCGATCCCAATCCCAAGCGACATCAAGTAGCAGAGAACGGGAATCCATTTTCCTATCGACTCATTTTCTCGGCATCCCATGATGGAGTTCGCGAGAAATGTCAGCGAGTTGATTGTGGGCATGAAGGACACGTCCACACCTGAAGAGGAAACCTTCATGAACATCGCGCAGGACCTGCACGAGCGCTACCTCAGCATCATGGACGACTTCACCGATCGGGCATCTGCGCAGGCGCTGAGTATGCGACCGGAGGCGCGCATCATGTCCCATCAGCTTCGATTGCGGATCTACCAGGACTGGCGAGCGAAGCTAATGGAGCGCATCTTTTCCGCTCCAACCAAGAGTGCGCCAGCCGAAGCGTTCGAGCACAGAGCCGAGTGTGACGAGGCAACCTGCATCTGCGAGCTGGAAGCTCGCCTCGATGCCTACAAGCAGGTCGTGGAGTCCTACTTGGAAGGCAGTATCAAGGCAAAGCGAGCACCGTCTTCCAGTTGTGACTCTCCCGACGCAACCGATCCAGGCAGCGACGATGGAGAAGAGTTCATCTTCGAGTTTCCCGAGTTCCTCGGTATGGCGCCACTGAGAGAGCGTCTGCAGAGCTAGGCGGACACTCGAACTGCGTGTTTGGTGGAAGTGCGTAGTGAGCCTTCCCTCACCGCCCGACCAAGTGCCAGAATGAGGCGTGCGGCTGATCTGCAGCGTGGGTTGCCTGCTCGACGATGAGAAGACGAGCAGAAGCGCTGGAGTACGCCGGGTACGGTCTGTACTCGGTTCTCCACGGACCCATTTATCGCCCTCCCGCGTCTGTGTCTCCCAAGGCTCCTGGCTTCGTGGTGTTCAGCGGAAGCGGTCTCTTCTCCTATTTTTATTTGCGATGGATGGATGGATGTCTGGTGCAGTGGTCGGATAGAGTTGTGTGGGCACGGTAGCGAAGTGCCCAAGAAAGAGCGAGAGGCATCGAGGTCAAGTCAAGCGAAGGCGAATTTGCAGCTGCGGCGTGCAGAGAGCTCTACGGCATTGCTGTGCTGACTGGCTGATTGCCAAGATCTCTCTCCGACGTGGCTACATTGGCAGCCAACGCAAGATGGAGCCCATGCCAGGAATCGTAACGCAAGACAACGGCGTATGATGATACAATAGTAACTAATGAAGTCAAATTGATGATCACCTCGTATGGTGATGTTGGTCAACCATCATGACTTGCCAGAGCACGAATAGCTTCAGTTGCGTCGAGCTTTCGCGTCGTCCAGGGTCGGCTCGGATCGAATTCGTGCCCACGGCGCACGCTCCATGGGTCATGGCATGAGGAGCATTGAGGAAGGGCGCAGCGGTGTAGCTATTGCGCCAGGGATACGCGTCGTCACATGGGGCGAAGACCGCGACGCGCTCGTCTGACAGCGGGCCGCGTTGGAGGGTCGGTCCGTCCCCTCTCCTTCGCGCGCCCGGTGCCGCTGCCACCGTCTGAACGGTGCATGAGCCGCTGGTTGTGATTGGCAGCAGATTCGTCTGTGGATTGGCTCATCTGTAACACGCCAGAGTGGCCGCTGCGCGGCTGCGGAGACAGCATGCGTGCGTGGGCGGATGGAAACTGAACAAGCCACGTCCAGGGATGCAGCAGCAGCAGCGCCAGGCGTGGAAGCAGCATTGACCCTCTCCTGCATGGAGAGATGCATGATCCACCCACGTGTTCATGTACCAGCGAGTGTCGGTGAAGTCGTCGTAACGACATTCAACCGAGTCGAGTCCACTTTGGACTGACCGCTCGTCCACATGGAGGCGGGCGGGCGGGTAGAGGGAATGAATGCCAAACAGAAACGAAATAAATAACCGGATATGGCTGAAAACAAAGGGAACAAAAAAACAAGGAAAGAACTGGCCAGACCTATGCACGATGTTCGAAAACGTACCGTGGGGTAAATCATCCGACAGGCTGTGATTGGACAGCAGGAGTTTTCTCACTGGTGGCAGCCAACGGGTCAGAGCAATATCAGCAGGCCACACTGTATTTGGGGGCTGTCTGCGTGACTGACTGTACACTACCAGGCTGCAAGTTGCAGCTGGTTACTGGCCCTGTCTCTTGCAACGGCGAATCATCCCAAAAATGGGATTCCCCAACAAATCCACGGGTTCGTTGCCGAACCGATTCAGGTTTGGAGAAACCCGAACCGTTTGGGCAGCGGCTTTCTTTGGTCGCTCGGAATGGCCGGTCCACACCCGAACTGATCTTTCAGCCTCACAGCACCGAGACGGAAGGAAGAAAACCACTCTAAAACCACGTTCACAGCGGGAGAAAACCGCGTTTTCGTTTCGTTATTCGTTGGTCGCTGTGTGTCCTGTGCCCTCCAATGAAAGGTTGATTGAAGGGACCGATGGCGTCGTAAGGCACCCTCGCACGTCAGTCCTCCTTTCGGACATGGACACTGGAGGCTTCGAATCACTCAACTGTTTCGCCATCTCTGTATGAAGATGCGCGAACCCTCAGTGAATGGCCCAAGCCCATCTTCAGAACGCGTCTCCATTGAAGTGCGCTCAGACACCTCCGAAACTGCATCACAGATTTGGTGGCCCTACGGGGTAGGTTTCCTTTGACAGTTAATGTATTCTGTGATTGGTTAGTATTCTCTAAGAGAAGTAAACATTTCATTCGTCCAAAATAAGTAAATTTCTGTTGGTCAAAATCCAACTTCTTTTTGTCCAATTATTGTCCTTCACCAACAACTCCCAATAATCAAACGGCAAACCGGCAAAATGGTACGCGGAGTGCTGCTTGGTGATCGCCTCGCGTAGGGGGTATTGGGAGGCACAGAAAGCACTGACGATGGCCGCGTTATGTAGGCAGCAGACCGCTTTAACATCAACCGCCAGTGGGAGCACCTCCAGGCCAAGTACGTTGGCACGGGGCACGCCGACACCACCAAGTTGTAAGTCGCTTTTGCTTGGTTTCTTCTCATCGCATTCCGCTTCGTGCGCTCACCATGACGTTTGCACTGCAGTGAATGGGCAGTGAACCAGCACCGAGACACGCTGGCATCGCACGTCGGCCACTTCGACATGCTCAGCTACTTCGCGGTCGCGGAGAATGAGGCCACCGGCCGAGTCAAGTACAACATGCTGGAGAAAATGCTTCAACCGTGCGGACCACCACCACAAAAAGAAGACGACTAGCGTCCGTTCGACTCGCGCTGTTGTAGATCTAGCTTGAAGAGGTTTCTATCTACCCGCGAGTGTGACGTGAATCTATCCAGTTTCCTTCATCAGCTACTGTCAGCACTGGCGCCTCATCATCTACCGCCGTCTTTGACGGATTGGAAGTCGGCTGACTTCCAGCTTGAGACTGCAGACCGCACAGTGCACTGGTCGTCCTGGATGATCCGCTCTTGTAGAGACACGACGCCATGGAGCTGATTCAGCAGACTCATCTTCTTGTGCAGCAAGTCTGTCTCCGAAAGCTTCACCACCAACCACGAAACTCTTTTCAGATGGATGTCACCAACGCGTTCATCGGCTGATCGATCACTTACCGTCTTGAGGTTTTCTTGGGTCATAGAGGGCAGTGGCTGACCGCGATACAGCCGTAGGTTGTTCTGCTTCCGGATCACGTCCTTCTGGAACTGCAGCGCTTGAGTCACTACACGAGACAGCACTCCACGTGAGGCAAGCATTCAACGAGTACTTTCACTCCCGGTATCCGCCACACTCACTGTCATAGCCAGCCGGAGCTAGATTCGTAGGTGCCGACAATCTGTCCAGCGTTGCTTTGCTCAACTTCGTGGTCTGTGGCTTGTCTTTCACTCTCGCTGTATCCTGGACAGCAGTACTCTCCTGCGATGGCTGGCTGGACGGCCCTCGGGCACTCTCGGGCACACCATGGATCTTCCACTCCTTAGCTTTGGCCATGAGGATCAGCTGATGGTCCTCTTGGATCTGCTGCATTCGCTCCTTGTCCTTGGCTCGTTCTCGTTCAAACTGTTTCTCCAATCGCTGGCATTCTTCGCGTGACGTCACCTTCTCCAGCTTGGCCTTGCGCTGCTTCTCAGTATCGATCGCATCTCGTACCCACTGCACATAATACTCTTGCTGCTTCGCACGGAGGCTCTGGATGGCCTTCTCAATATCACTAGAGCTGCTCATTCGCCCACTCCGCTCGCAAATGCCCGTGGATTCGCATCGTTGCCCATGTGAGCTGGTGTAGCCATTTTTGGCATGCGCACTTAATCGAGGAGCTCCAGAGGGTCCGTACTTAGGAATGATGGTGCGGCAATACTCATGGCAAGTGCAGCAACGCAATCGTGGATTGAGTGGCTCAATTCGTCAAGCACCATGCCCACCAAGTTCCGCCCGTGTATCGACATCCATGCTGGAGAGGTGAAGCAGATCGTCGGCTCCACGCTGACTGATGGCCAGGAGGCGCCAGTGACGAACTTTGTTTCGTCGCTGAGCTCGGGCGCGTTTGCCAAGTGCGTTGTTTGCGATTGCTCGTGGTAGGAGGATCCTGAGGTCGCTAATGGAATGGGTTATGTGCATGAATAGGATGTACAAGGAAGACAATGTTCCGGGCGGCCACGTGATCATGCTTGGCGCGTCGGAGGCGAACAAGCAGGCTGCGTTGGAGGCGTTGCACGCGTACCCGAACGGCCTCCAGATTGGCGGTGGAATCAACGACGAGAACTGCAAGTTCTACATTGAGAATGGCGCGAGTCACGTGATCGTGACCTCGTATGTGTTTCGAGAGGGTAAGATCGACTTTGAGCGCCTGGATAAGCTCAAGGATCTTGTGGGCAAGGAGCACTTGGTGCTCGACCTGAGCTGCCGTAAGAAGCCTGAGGACGGCAAGTTCTACGTCATGACTGACCGCTGGCAGAAGTTCACCACCACTTCGATCGAGTACGTAGCACTCCATTGATCTGTGATCTGCTATGTGATCACGCCGCTGATGGTGCGTCGATATTGTATCATCCAGTGAGGCGCTGTTCCACAAGCTGGCGGAGTACTGTGACGAGTTCCTGGTCCACGCCGTCGACGTTGAAGGCAAGCGTTGCGGCATCCAGGTTCGTACCTTACATCCATCGTTGCTGTGGCTACAAGAACTTCACTGATGATGCGGTACGATGCAGCAAGAGCTCGTGGAGCTGCTGGCCCAGTGGAGCCCCATCCCAGTCACTTATGCTGGTGGTGCTCGCTCTCTGGTACGTTTGTTGATCTCCACAAGCGTATATCAGTGAGGAATCTCACACACGTCTCGTACGAACTCTACAGGAAGATCTGGACTTTGTCCAGCGCATCAGCAACGGCAAGGTGGACTTGTCGATCGGCAGCGCGCTCGACATTTTCGGTGGCGACATCCAATACAAGGACGTGGTGGCGTGGCACAAGCAGCGTAATTAGACGAATTACATCGTCTATATCTGTAATTCAAAGTCCCCTTCGATCCACCTTCGCACGACATTCATTTAGTTAACCGGTGTGCTCGATTAAGTTGACTACGGTCAACCCAGGTCGTTGCTGTCTTGTCTTGTTCAAGCGGAGAGCTACGGAAGGAGAAAAGATCACGACGAAGATGGAGGATCTCTTGGAGAAGCTGGGCAGCGAGAAGGCGAGTCTGCTGCAGGATGTGCTGGAGGTCGAGCACAATGATCACACCATCGCCTTGGAGCGGATCAACGCGCTGGTGGGTGTCTTCGAGGAGATCGAACTGGTCGCGGCGGCGGCGACACCCGTGGACGATTCCAGCAATGAGGAGCCCGTGAACCCCAACCCAGCGGTGCTCACAGCGGAGTTCTACGCAAGCTACTTGGCTGCGCTGCTCATCGCGAAGAACTTGTACGCATGCGGTTGTTTGCCTCCTCCGCAGGGCGACAAAACGCTCTCCGTGGTTGTCGTGGTGGAGTCTGACGGTTGGTGACTTGTGCCACAGGGATGACGCGCGTTTTCTATGGAAGCGCATCGATGCCGCCACCAAGCAATCTTCTGAATTGCTGAATGACGTGTGGGCTATCGGGAAGGCGTTGTGGAAGCGGTAAGTGCATAGCATCACGCGATTCATGAAGACAGAGCTGATGATTTCTGTTCAATCAACAGGGAATTCACGGCGGCGTATGCTGCGATGAAGAAACCATGGCCAGAGACTCTCCAGCCCCTTGTCAACAAACTCCACTGTGCGTTTGGTCCCTTCGAGACACTGTCTTCATGTGGTGATCACCTAGCTCTCACACTTTCTCTCTGTCCTACTGCCACAGCGACCACTCGCGAGTCAACCGCAGAGCTACTCAGCGTCGCCTACTCCACCATCTCCATCAATGACGTCGTGCTAGCACTCGACTACGACAGCGAAGGTGCTGCAGTCGAATGTGAGTGTCCTCTCGATCTTTTGTGGACTGTCAGTCCGACTAACTCACTTCCTCTTGACCGCTCAGACTGCCAGTCTCTCGGCTGGGAGGTCTCCGAAGCCGATCGACTCGTCCACCCCAAGCCACTGCCGCGTGCGCCAACGCAGGCTGCGGCACTCCAGCAGCTCAACATGCTCTCGCAGTATGTGCTCCATCTCGAGCAGAGCACGCTGGTCAAACTACCTTAACAACACTTAACAGCCATGTTGCAATTTGCGTTTCACGTACCCCAGTTCCTAACCTCATCGTGCTTAACTGGAGTGTCGCCACACCATCTGACCGTTGCGTTTGCGTCATTCCCTGCGCGAGTCTTTCCCCAGTCGTCGGAGAATCCTAGTTTATCCTAGTTTAGTGTGCACCATCACCGCCTCGTCCTGTGACAGACCGGTCTCATCCCCTTTTGATGTGGCATCCTTGGCCCGTCGCTACCCACCACCCCACACACCAAACTGAGTAATGCACTGTGCCACACAAATTGAGGCAGCTCACCACCACAAGAATTAGCCCCGAATTAGGACAAGACCATCACTCCTCGCCGTTATCGGTGACTGCGCAACTTGCCGGATTGGATCGTAGCTCTTCGCAAACCAGCAGCTCACCTGGCCGCTCTTCTGTATCCGCTCGCACCACGCACGCCACGCCGGCATTCCATTGCATTCCAGTCTTCCCTCGCCGTCGCACACGCGTCCGCTTCTCTCGTAGACCCCGCCACTACCACCCGCAGCTACAATATGGGAGACTACGGCCAGTACGTCGTGCCAAAGGCCGACGAAATGATCAACTTCAAGGTCGGCCAGCCAGCCGAGTCCATGCTGCCGCTCGACAAGATCCGCGAGAGCGCGGCGCTCAAGTTCACGGAGACGGATCCCATGTTCCTGCAGTACGGACACATCATGGGCTACCCAAAGTTCCGCCAGGCGCTCGCTGGCTTCCTCACCAAGGGCTACAACGCGCCGGTGAACCCGGAGGAGCTGTTCGTGACCAACGGCATCACGGGCGGCCTCGCGCTTCTCGCGTCGCTGTTTCTGCAGTCGGGCGACTTGGTGTTTATGGAGGAGCCGACGTACTTCCTCGCGCTGAGCATCATGAAGGACTTCAAGATGAACGTGCGCCAGGTGCCGATGGAGCAGGACGGTCTGAACGTCGTCGAGCTGGAGAAGCTGCTCAAGCGTGGCATCATCCCGAAGATGCTGTACATTATCCCGACGTGCCACAACCCGACGGGTCGTACGCTGTCGGTGGAGAAGCGTAAGAAGATCGTCGAGCTCAGTGTGCAGTACAATTTCTTGGTCGTCGCTGACGAGGTCTACCAGCTCCTGAGCTTCCCACACATCACGCCGCCACCGCCAATGTTCACTTTCGATGAGCATGGCACTGTGCTCGCGCTTGGCTCGTTCTCTAAGATCCTCGCGCCGGCGCTTCGTCTTGGCTGGATCCAGGCCAAGCCAAAGCTTCTCAAGAAGATCATTGACTGTGGACAGCTCGACTCGAGCGGAGGTATCAGTCCTGTGATCTCGGGTATCGTCCACGCTGCGATCCAGTCGGGTAAGCAGGATGAGCACCTCAAGTTCGCTGTGGAGACGCTCTGGAAGCGTGCGGACTCGCTCATGCGTGAGCTCAAGAAGTCGCTGCCGGAGGGCGCGACGTTCGAGGTGCCGGACGGCGGCTACTTTGTGCTCGTGCGTCTGCCTGACCACTACAACGCAGCGGAGATGCTGCCAATCGCCCAGAAGCACAAGGTCATGTACCTTCCAGGCTCGTCGTTCTCCGAGTCCATGAAGAACTACCTGCGACTCAGCTTCTCGTGGTATGACTACCCTGACCTTGAACTGGGAGCGCGTCGTCTGTCCGAGGCTATCAAGGAGTACGGCGCGAGCCTCGCGGCCAAGGGCGTCACGGCTGCGTCGACTGCTGCCGCGTCGGCCTCGCCTGCCGCCGCTCTGACTGTCGCTGTCCACGGCGCCTCGGGACGTCTCGGCTCGCTTATCGTCTCGGAGCTTGCGGCCCAGCATGAGATTGCGAACGCCGGCTCGATCGATTTGCGTAAGCAGCCACAGAGCGTGCCGTCGCTCTCGAACGTGGACGTGATCATCGACGTGACGCTGCCTGAAGGCACCAAGACCCTGATTGACTTCCTCTTGGCGCAAGACAAGTCGGCATTCAAGAACGGCAAGCTGCCAGCGCTTGTTGTCGGCACCACGGGCGCGTTGCCTACTGCTCACCTCGAGAAGTACGCTGCCGCCGGTGCTGCGGTCGTGCTCAAGTCCAACTTCTCGGTTGGCGTGCCTCTTGTCGCCGACCTGATCCAGCGTGCGGCCTTCAAGCTGCCTACTGAGGGCTGGAACGTCGAGGTCGCGGAGATCCACCACACCAAGAAGCTGGACGCGCCGAGCGGCACTGCCAAGACGCTGGCCAAGAGCCTCGCGTCCACTGGCGCGGCCTGCACGGGCTCGACGGGCGACATCCCAACGACCTCGCTGCGTCTGGGCGACGAGATTGGCCAGCACACGGTGTACTTCGCCGGCCCCGGTGAGCGTATTGAGATCAAGCACCAGGCTACGCGTCGTGAGGTGTTTGCGATTGGCGCGCTGCGTGCGGCCAAGGAGGCCTCGCGTCTGGGGGCGGGCGTGCACTCGGACTAGATGGCCTCGTAGCCTCTTCATCGATGCATTACCTACCACCACATTACTACCTCCTACTACCCCACACTGAATAAATGATACCGTACTCGTGCAGTGAGATCTCAGTTCTGAATTGTCTTATCGTTAGTTGCAGTCTCGATCGAAGGGGGGCAATCACTGTGTACGTGTATGTGTGTGCAGGCTCATCAATAAATACGGAGCATGGAGATCATCTCGCGCTGGCAGATCGGACACGTGATCTGCTCGCTGCCGCGGAAGTTGCGACGGTACACGTCGGCGTCTTCCTCGCAGAAGCACAGGTGGCCGCACGGCACGATCGCCGTCACAGCCGTGCGATCCTTGCAGAGAATGCACTCGTTCTGCTGGCGATCCACGAGTCCATTGACGCTTTGCTTGGTGTGCTGCACGTGGCGGTCAACTTCCTGGAGCAGCGCACGACTGGTTTGCTCCATGAGCCGCTGCTGCTGCTCGAGCGCGACCATACGTTCCTGCATTTGCTCGCAGAGCTGTTCATACCGGACCTTGACGCTGCTCTGCTGCTCGGCCTTGAGCTTCTCGAAGATAAACTTCTTCTCTGCGTCTTTCTGGCCTTCACGGAGAGCGACGACCTGTTGCTCTGCATCGTCCAGCTTCACAAGCGTCTCATGCAACTGGCCCTCAAACTCCGTCTCTCTTTGCTTCCAGAGTCGTCGCATCTGGCGTTCGCCCTTGAGTCGACGCTGCCATTCAGTGACGATCTGGTTGTAGCGCTCCTTGTAACGCGCAAGTTCCTGCACGAGTTGCTCTTGCTGAGGTCGCTGGTCATCACTTGTGAAAATCGACGCGGCATCCACGTCCAGCCGCTTGACTGGTGCAGGCTTGGTCTTTGTTTTCTTCGAGCTACCAGCGTTGTCCTCAACAGACCGAGCGCTAGCTGGCGGCTTCGCTGGACGAGCTGCGGCCTCAGATGGCCCAGCGGCCTTTCCAGTGGCCACGGGGCTACCAGGAGATGAATCACTGGACGTCGCTGTGTTTTTTGGAAGCTTGGGTGTTGGCGGCTTCGATGCAGATGACGGTGAGGGTCGATAAGACTGCTTGCTGGATGAAGAGACGACGATCTGTGGCTTCTCAACGACAGGTTTTGGTCGAGCAGGCTGGGAGCTGTCGGCTTGCCAATGGCGAATGTTTCGTACGCCACACACCCAGCAGTCGTTCCCAAGACTTGGCTTCATCCATCGCGCAGCCCACGTCTCCGTCAAGTCAACATTCACGTACCCTTCCTCACCGTCTTCTTCGTACTGAGGGTTTGTGATCACCGACATCACAGCGTCCGCGAAATACGTCTCGCCGGACGGCTTGGTTAGCAGCGGCTTGTAAACTTTCATGGGGCTCTTGAACTGAGCATTCAGCGACGAGTTGCGGCCGATGATGCGGAGAACACCCGACTCACTTGAGCCGTCAGCAGGTGCCTGGTTCGTGTAGTAGAAAATGCCCTCGGCGCTCACCGCGACAACTGCCTGGCCGTCGTCACTCGCGTAGATCGACTCAAGAATGATGTTGGATCGGCGAGACTTGCTCGCACTGCTGTTTCCACCGCCCATTTCGAACCGCTCAGTCTCGAAATACGTCCGGACTGCAGCCACAGGCTCCGAGGGGATCCGGAAGCGACAGGCTTCGCCAGTCGGGGCGATAGCATATGCGTAGTTGCCGTAGAAAGAGGTCACGTCCTTCGAATTGCTGATATCGTAGTGGCTTTGGACGACGTGGTGAGACAGCTCATCACCGCTAGTCGATGATCGCTCGAGATTCCACACGCGCATGTTTTTGTCTTCACACTTGGCTGCAATTTGCAGCAGCGAACTGGACGGGTCTTGCGGTAAAAACCGCGCGATCACTGCTGTGTTGCCATTGGCTTGGATGGTGTACAGGAACTTCCACTCCGGTGCGTCACTGCGTTGTCGAGGCTCGATAAACTGCCACAAGTTCAGCGAGCCGACGCCGAGGCCCCACAGAACGTAGTAGGATCGCGGCTGATCTTCAGCAGCCTCGGAAGCGGTGGGAACGACCATCGCCGTCGAGAATCCCTACCAAATACCATACACAAACATAATCAGCATCCCGATTCTTGCAACTAGTCGATTGAGAGGAGACCGACGTACTCGTAGTCGCGTATTGGAGTGGAATGTCTTCTGCAGCTGGTCCATGTCGTCGTCTTCGGTGTCTACAAGTTCGCAAAGTGTCAGTTAGGTGGTGAGAGAGGGAGAGATACGCAGAGGATTCACGCTGCCGGCTCGTACCTTTGCCGTTGCGGTAATGGTGGAGGTGGATACTCATCATCACACGAGGACCTGTGCGGCAGCCGACGAACGCATAACGCCCATCGCTCGTGATCTTGACTCGCAGGTGTGCACCGGCACTGCTAAGGTTCGATTCCTCGTCTAGATGGCCGAGTAAATAGCCATGGCGATCACTTGGAACCGTGCTGTCCATCTCGTAGAGCCTCACAGATCCATCCGTGAACGCCACGACAATACACTCGCCATCAGGGCTCACATCCAGCGACGAGGCCACACCTTCAGTCGAGAAACACAGTGACTTGGTAGCGACAGAGGCCTTCGTGGTGCTTGCAAAGAGATTCCGAGCCAGTGGCTTTGGTGGAGGCGTCGTCAGCACCACTGGGTGGGCAGCGCTGGAACCTGGAGTCGCCTGTGGAGGTGACGACGTGGGCGCTTCTGGAGTTGCGGCCTTGTCTTCGGACAGATCTACGAGACCAACAGAGGTGACTGTTCCGATACTCGCTGCTCGCTGCAGAGGTGCAGCGTCTAGCTGAGGTGCACTAGTGATAGGCGTGGCCCGTCGAGCTGGTGGAGGCGACGGCCGTGCAGGCGACGGCGTCTTAACGACTCCACGAGAGGCCCCGCCACTGAGCTTGGACTGGAACGACTGGAAGGGTGACTTGGACGGGAGTGTCGGGGGCTTCAACGGCGTGGCAGAAGCTCCATCGAGCTGATCCAGGTTCAGTACTGGCGTCGGGTGGATGCCACCAGAGGTAGTGACCTCTGGAAGTCTAGGGGCAACGACTCGTCGTGACGGCGAGGTGAAGACCTGGCGCAACGGACTGGCTCGAGACGACGACCGCAGGGGGCTCGCACGAACAGCAGCGGCCCGTAGCGGACTGGCTCGCGTCGCGGCCGATGCAGACGACGCCGATGTGCGCAGGGGGCTTCCACGCTGCGTGACCATGGAGGCGGCGATGGCTGCGGACGCGGCGCTAGGGATCAACGGCGTCGCCGGTGGGCCGACCAGAGAGCTGGTAGCTTGACTACCACGCACAGAGGTCCCTGGCGGAGCGGACGACGCCGTAGCAGCAGCATTCTGGTCTTTCTTGGCTCGTTTCGTGGCGCTTTCGCTGTCGTCATGGGTCGAATTCTGTTGTTGCTGCTGCTGTTGCTGCTGCTGTTTGAAGAACTCCACGACAGCAAGACCACGCTTCATGCCACCAGGACGAGCACCTGCCGCCATGACGTTCTTCTTGATCATTTTCTCCATATTCAGCGTATTGCGGCGCGTTTCCTCGGCGCTTTTGGACCCGCCGGGAGGGTTCGGAGGCGCGTTCATGGTCTTTCTCGAGGCGATTTCGTAGGCTTCAGACGCAGTTTTTCAACGGGAAGCACGGGTAATGTGGTCTACAGGATCTCAGCTACACGATGAGCGTATCCTCTGCGCGTGGAGACCACTGGAAGCTTCTTGAAGAGAGAGCCTGTGGAGCTCGTCCGCCACCTCGTCTTCGGTGCTTTGTCCTTCGCGGGAAGCTCGCGCGCCAAAACCGCCTTTGAACAGGGAGAGACTAGGAAGGGGCTCTTATTAAGAGCATTGCACTAAAATAGGGCACGAAGGAACCCACTAAGTGCGCTCCTCTTTCGTTAAGTTCGCATTGACGTAGCTCTTCATCGTTTGTGAGCTCCTCGTGACAACACGAGCAAGCCGTTTGGGAAAAATGAGCCACGAAGATATTCTGGACGATATGTCGCTCTCGGACGACGAGCTGCTGGACTCGTTGGCCGACGACCTCCTCCTGGAGATGGAGGACGAAGAAGAGGAGATCCAGACGGTGGAGCCTGTGCGGGCGGCGCCTCGTGCAGCTCCGCAGATGCCTGTGGGCATGCCCATGGGCTTCCCATTCGGTGGCGGTGCTGGTGGAAATGCCCGTGCTGGAGGCGCCGGCGGCATGCCTGACATCGGCCAGATGATGCAGCAGATGATGCCGATGATGTCGCAAATGTTTGGCGGCGCTGGCGGTGCGCCAGGCATGCGTGGGGGCAACGCGTCGCTGCAGCAAGCGAAGCTATCGTGGGACGAGATCGTGAAGAAGCACGTGCCAGCGAGTGAGCAAGACGAGTGGCTGTCGACAATCCGTGCCGATGAAAAGAAGCAGCGAGATGATGTGGTGAGCAAGCGATACAACAAGCCACCGAGCCGCTCGTACCATGGTGACGCCAAACCGCTGCCCAACGTGTATATGGAGAGTGAGACGCTGCTGGCGAGTCTGCTGAACGAGTCGGTGCGTGCCAAGAAGGCCGAGCACAACGCCAAGTGGAAGGAATACCACGCAAACCTGGTTTCGCACGCGACGCAGTCAGGTCTCGCTGCTGTCTACGCGCGTGAGCTGAAAGATCTTCTGCGTCGACGCGTCGCGAGTGACCCGGACTACGTCGCTGCCCGTAAGGAAGACCCAGCTCGCTTCACCAATATCGCCAAGGCATTGGCTGTATAAGCCACTACTGTACCTCCTATCAAAGGCTAGTTAATGCATGTCAGAGTCTTTGATACAGTTCTCATTTAGTGGCGACTTTCCAAGACCGCCTTGAGACGGCTCAGCTGGTTCGCTTTCTCCTGGATGCGTTCAAGCACCTTGGCCTCTTCATCTTCCATTTGCCTCATCCGCCCCAGGACAGTGTGCTCCATTTCGGCGATCTGCTCGTCCAAGCTCAGTGCCATCTCCGGCTTGGAGAACCTCAACTCCCGAGCTTTGCGAATGACAGCGTACAGCTTTCGAGCTTCTCGACTGTGGCCACTACGCATCCACTTCCACGCTGCTTGGATGACCATCGCAGCGTTCTGGTGCGTGTTCTGTTCCCAGGAATCCAAGTCGATGAGCGACTTGACTTTCAACTCACGTGGCGATAGCTCCAGGACACCGAAGAAGAGCGACTGGACGAGTGCGATGAGGAGCACGCTACCGAACATGCCGCTCACGATCATCACGCCTCGACCAAGATATGTCACGGGGTAGTAGTCTCCAAATCCTGTCGTCGTCTGCACACACGACATTGTTATTAGAAAGAGTTATGGTGGAGACGGGAGAGAGAACTCCACGAAGACGTACGATCGTCACGGCAGTCAGCCACACTGTCTTCCAGTAGTTCGCGAACGCCGCCTGCACAGGATGCTCGAGGATACGGATGATGGCGGCCGTGAGCAGCACGTTCATGAGGGTAAGCGGCACCAACAGATGCAGCGGACGGATCTTGAACAGCGCCTTGAAGTGGAAGAAGGGCTTCATAGCATTTATGTCGTTGAGCGAGCCGACGAACGCGACCCACTGGGAGTAGAGAGCAGAGGAGCTACGCATGTACCGCCCGAGAAGGTACAGCCTCGCGACCATGAACACGCCAAACGCCTCCACTGGATAGCCGTACTCTAGATAACAATTGTCGCCTTGCTGGACCAGCTCGTAGCTCGGCGTCGTAGGACACGTCGCGAGTCGTGATTGGGAGAGCGAGCTGTGAAACTGCTTCATGCGGACACCGCTGCGAACGCCTGGAGGGATGTGAAAGCCACAGACCAGCAGCTCTAGTAGGATCATGCGATACTGGGTCGTGAAGAAGTTGGCACTCAGTGGGAGGGTGTTCTGCATCTTGTGGATGGCTGTGCGCGTTGCGTACTGCACGAGGATCAGCACCAGCAGCAAGGCCGTCGTCGCAGACGTTACGGCCTTGAGCACGACCAGACCCATCTCACGCGGCATGGACACGCTGCCAACGATGCCATTCTCGTAGGCCGTGTTCATGAGGATCTCATTCTCCGCTAGCATGAGCAGAATGCCCAGAAAGCCCAGTCCGCAGGCCGCCAGTTCGCAGAAGCGACGCCTCGCGTAGAGCTACGGGGAGCATTTTGCTTGTGAGTCTCCATCGCTAGGACACGTCGTCGAGTACGCAAACAGCGTGAGCGGACGCACCTTACGCAGTTCATTGACATAGTGGAATTGCGACGGACGTGCGGAGCTCTTGGGCGACGCATGGAGCTGCTGGAGCTCGACGTCCTTTGCCATGATCGAGCGTCTGTGCGTCTTTGGCCTGATTTCTGAAGTGACACGGTGGGTTCAAGCTGCCAACAGCTCAAGTGGCACGCGGTACCACTATTTTGGTACAGGACTGGTACAGTCTGGAGCTTTTCCAGATCAACGTGGCAGCAAAAGACCAAGTGCATTCGCGAGCAACGAAGGCGAGGCGGCGACTCGACGAGCAGCTACTTGACGAGCAGCTACTCTACTGCGCCAGCGATCTCCAGAATGCTCAAGTACCAGAAGTGGCTGACTACGCTCGCGCTTGCGTGCGCGCTGTGGGTTTTCCTGATCAAGTACGTGACCGACAACATCGCCGATGCGCGCGTGCTGCAAGTGGTGTACGTGCTGCCCGTGTACGCGCTCGTGACGTTCGGCGCGTACTCGCTGGCTGTGATCGCGCTGTCCGTGATGGCTGTGACCGACTGCCCCGAGGCCTCCAAGGAACTGGACCGCCAAGTGATCGAAGCCAAGGAAGACCTGCGCAAGAAGGGACTCGAGATCTGAGAGAGCAAGTGACGACGCGAGTCAGTGCGTGGTATTAGGACGAATAGAAATGCGATTCACAAGCAACTACATCGTCGCTGCCTCCATGCAGCCACTAGCGTCCTGTGTCTGCAGCAGCATTCTTCGTACTCATCGGCCGACGTCTCGAGCATGGGCCTGAGCTGCTCACATGATGGCGATGCAGCTGCTAAGTACGCCTTAGGTTCGCATGAATATTGACCTCCTTGAATGAAGAGCTCACACGTCCAGGTTGGGATAGGAATGGGATCGAACATGCGTGGGTTTCTTGTGATCGCGCTGGTGCTCCATTGCGTGCTGGCGCTGGTTCTCTCTGGCCACGCGATGGCCGCTGCGGCTGAGGACGCAGCCAGCGAGCCGTCGTTCTGGGACTTCGTGGTGAAAGACGGCGTCGGGAAGCAGATCCCGCTGCACGATTTCAAGGACAGCAAGGCGATTCTCATTGTCAACGTCGCCAGCGCGTGCGGCTACACGGACCAGAACTACAGGGAGCTCCAGGTACGACTCAGTCCACACCATGGTACACACGCACACCTTGCCGCTGGTGCCACTAGTGCTGACCATGCTCCGTGGATTCGCAGGCGCTGTATGAGAAGTACCACGCCGACGGGCTCGAGATCCTGGGCTTTCCGTGCAACCAATTCGGCGGCCAGGAGCCCCACGACGAGCCGCAGATCCTTAAGTTTGTGCAGGAGCAGTACCAGGTCTCCTTCCCCGTGCTCGCCAAGGTAGGATACTCTCAATCATGGGCAAAGCACCCCCTTGATCCTCTGACGATCAAGTGGTGGTGTGTGCAGGTGGATGTGAATGGCGAGAACGCGCACCCGTTGTTCCAGTTCCTCAAGACCAAGCTCTCGGGCTTCGTCACCAACGACATTAAGTGGAACTTCACCAAGTTCCTGGTCGTGAACGGCGTGCCCACCCAGCGCTACGGCACCACGACGTCGCCATTCCAGATCGAGAGTGACATCGCTGCTGCGCTAGGGCTCTCGGCTCGCGACACGGATCTCTAGTAATGACGAGACAATAGCCCTCGCTGCCAGTCGCTGGCCCCTGGTTGCTGGTGATCTCCATTCACTGTAAACGTCTGAGTCAATCAAATACCTTGAGTGGATGGCCTGCCTCGAGGGCTCGATAACTGCGATGCGGTGGCGAGCCGGATGACCGCTTTGAGGGCTTCGTCGCGGATACTGACGCTTGAACTTGTCGATGCTCGCTGGTGCTGCTGGGTCTGAGGACGGACAGGAGACCACAGAGTTCCGGTGCTCGGAACTGTCGTACTATCGAGTGCGGAATCAAGACGGTCGAGGGCTTTCTCCAGTTCCGTCTTGGATCTTTGATGGCTTTCTTCATTGCTGTCGACGCTCACCGCTGGCCCCAGTAGTGCAGCCAAGTCTGCTAAACCTGGGAGCAAACTGCCCTTCATGGATGGTAGAGCGCGACTGCCAGACATCTCAGATCCTTTGCGAGAGGAAACCGTAGGAGCTGTCGCATCAGCGGCTGGTGCCATGACAACCGAGCCGTTCCGTGGTTGACCCCTTGAAACCGCTGGCTGGCGTTGGAGCTGTGACGCGACTCGTTGGCCACGCATCCCCAGCGACGATCGCTTTTCTGGACCAACGACTTCACCTGCAGAAAGCTGCTCGTCTTTGCCCAGGAGATGCTCAATGAATGCCGACTTGGGAGACGACGCCCGGATACAGATCAGCGAAGTTGAGCTGTGGCCGCTCCATCCACACCGCGAGCATGGAATTGGCGACTTTCGCTGCGCACCGAGCGACAGGCGAAACTCCTTCTGCTTGTTGTGGCGGTTCAGCGCTGTAAACTTTCTGGCCTTGTACCACGAATGGTGGTGAATGAGGTTCTGAACGATGTTGGTCGAGCACGTCGGTTCGTGGGCAAGCACAGAGAAGAGTGCGACGGGCGGCACAACGTACACCCAGACATCAGTGCTTGTGGCGAGGCAGTAGTTGGAGAACACTGGCTGTAGTAGACTCGCCTCCATGAGCCCGACCATGTCGTGTACCTGGAGGATTTCAAGTTCCACGTGGCGTGTCTCGATGGTTGTCGTGGGAGTTTCAGCACGACCAGATTGTTGCTCGGACGGCGAGGACACGTCACGCAGCTCCTGAGGCTCATCCTCTTCCTGGGTCGAATGGATCTTGACTTGCTCGGGAGAAAACACGCGAAGCTGCCCAGACTTGACGAGGTAGATGAGCACTTCCTGTCCTGTTGTAAAGAGGTATTCGTGCTTGGGAACATGCACCAATCGAAGCTGCGTCGCGAGAAACTGAAGCCGCTCACGCTGCATCGACTGGAAGACGAACGTGTGCCGTAGAAAATCGACGTCGTCTTCCCGAAAACCACACCCTGCTAGCACCGTGTTCACTGGATTTCGAGGAACTAGCTTTGCCACTTCCGATGGCATTCGGATAAGACGACGTCGTGGAGCTAGAGACGAGTCAGCAGTTGACGGCGTCGCATGCACTGGTGCACGGGGCAACTCAAGACTTTGCACGATGAGGTTTCGCATATCTTGAACAGCGAGGAACGGCACCACGAGAACGTGAAGACATGCCGGTGTAGCGATCCCGATGGCGTTACGCTGCAACGCTCCGTGAGAGATTGCCGACATCGAATGGTGGACAAACCGGAATGCGCACGCTTCGAGGCCGAAGTATTCACCAGTGGTCAGTAGGCGGAGGGGATACAAAGAGCTCGCTGCTACTTCGGAGGCATCGTCCGGGGTTACTGTGCTCAGGCTGATTCTCCGCATCCACGTATCCATCGCACTCGAAGTCGGAGATGAGGCTGCGAGAACACGGTGCGGCGACAGTGGAGGTTTGTCCTTGTGATACGGGTTGTTGGACTGAATTTCATCGCGTTTCTGCACCAACACATCGAGAAACTTGGGTTGGAACACGAGTTGGCATTGGCCGGAGAGCACGAAGAACACGTCACGCGCAGGGGTAACATCTTGGGTCACGAATTCATCCCCCGGTGTCACGGAGAGCAAGCGAGCGTTGTCAAAGAGGACACGCCATGCTTGGTGTTGAGCTTCTCGCCTGCGTAGCATCAACTGACGACGTTGGCGCTGCGCAGGAGTCTCTCCATCGTGGGGCTCCTCCAAATCGCTCTCGTCACTGTCGGTATCGTCGAGCTCATTGGTCGGTTCAGCTTCAGTCGCAGGGTTTGCCTCAGAAACTTGGACATGTTCATCACTGGCTGGCTTGGGTGGAGGACGATCATGGAGCATGTGAAGCGCCTTGAGCGAAGTGATGACCTTGGGGAAGTGGAGAGTAAGCCATTCACGGAACTGTTGAAGGTGGGCAGGATCTTGTCGATAATGCCGCGAAGAGGGACTCGTCAGTGGGTCTTGAATGAGCCATGGATAGCACGGAACATCACTGAACGGATCGAAAGGAATCGGCTCGGTTCGATGGTGATTCTGGGGTTGCGTGGGGTGCATTAATGAGGATGAACCATCAGCTCCCACTCGAACAGGAGGGCGGATCCGGATCGTTCCGATCTGTGATGAGCGCCTCCGTGAAGTGCCAAAGATTTTTGCATCGCTCACAAAGGAGCCCCGGTGAGTGGAGTGGCTGCCGCGACTGTGATTCGACGTCGGAGGCGCGGGCAGTCCCGCTTTCGCACGACCATCGTTGCGACCTGATTTATCTCCTCCACTCACACGAGCCACTCGAGAAGGTATGACAACTGGCGCGATTTCGTGCAGCTTCAGCTTGGGCATGAGCGTACTGAAATCTTCTTCGCCGACATCCTGACTCCGATGATTGGGCGTGAAGATGCGTTCGTTCATCGCCGCCGTCGCTACATTGACAAACTCGAAACAAGCAACCAGAGCAATTCGTGCAAGCCACCTTGAGCAATCTATTCTCGAACGAACCTTTTCTCGAGTTATTCGCATCTGAGGTCCATATCGATCGCGTTCATCGTCGGCGCTTCTTGCTGCTTCCGCTCCTGCTCTTGCTTTTGTTCTTTCCACTACTCACTTTCGAGGCTGCAGTTGTTTCTGAAGGCACCGACTTCTTCTTCTTTGATGACGAGCTCGACGATGGCTTCTTGATGGCAGATTTTAACGGCTCAAAGACGCTTTGGCCCAATCCAAAGTGGCGTTCGATGTGAAAGTCATGTTGCGAGTGTCGCTTCACATGCTGTGTGATCGGAACTGACGAGATATTCCGCAGCTCTTGGCTCACCGGTGGGAACACCTTCTCAAAATCGTCTTCTTCTGTTACGACAGTAAACACATCGATCGTCTGCATCTTGTCGTCTTCGCTCTGGTCGACCACAGGGTCCACGTGCTCTTCATGCTCGCCAAGCTCTCGTTCGATTGCTTCCATATCCAACTCGTTGTCAGTCACCAATCGGAACCCTGCAGGGTACATCGTGCCTGGCCAGTCCGTCTTGAACTCTTCTTCCAGGACGTAGATGGCTCCAACACAGGAAACAGCGACGATCGCATCACGCCGCAAATCCCACGCAACAGAATTCACACCGTCCTTCACACCGAGGTTGTGCTGCACTCGACCGGTAACTCGATGCCACGTATACAGTCCACTCTCTCCGACGTGGCGATGGCGAACGATGGGCATTCCTACCACGTAGTCGCCGTCGCTGCTGAAACAGCACAACGCCCAGGGTGCTCGCACAGCTCCGGTCGAGTACAAACGCGTTTCTTGCAGTGACTTGCGTGCGCTACCAGCTTCTCCACAATCCTCTGCGATCGTGAATTCATGAATGCCCTTGGAGCTCGTGAACACCAATGCAGTTTCCTGGTGGTTGACCGATAAATCCACAAACTGGATCAAGATCGACAACAGTTTGAAGTCCAGGACCTCCAACGTCTCGCTATCCAGGACCGAGACCGTACTCTTGGACGTCGCACAATAGATGAATCGCCCGGACGCACCGTACCGACAGCAAACCACGAGCGACGGCTGTCGACTGTTGGACGGTGGCGTGACGGTGAGCGTCGAGTTGGCCACGGGCACCGCGATCTCCGTTTGCTCGCGCGTGCGCACGTTCAGCAGCACGGGCAGCGAGTTGTATGAGCACACAATAACCAGCTCAGGGTTCGCCGGGTGCGCACAGACTGAGTTCACTGCTCCTTCGAAGCTGAAGGTCGCGAGCAGCCACGCCGAGTCGGCGTCCCACACACAGAGCCGTCCTCGGCGATTGCTCTTTTCTTCGCAGCCCGCGAACAACAACCGAGAATCACACGACCATGCAATGCTCAGCACGTGCTTCAGCGACGTCTTCGCGATCTTGAGTTCTTCCACCGACACGCCAGAAGCCTGTCCACTCTCTGAGAGCTTGCGTGGAACTTGCGTAGACCCTACGCTCTCCGGAGTCACCGTAGCAGCGGCCGCTTCCTCTCCACCAAGATCTCCATCCACAGACATCGCATCTTCCACAGAGGCCGATTCGTCTCCGTCCATCGCGACGTCCTCGACCTCGTCTTCTTCCTCGACCTCGTGGTCTTCATCCACAGACGCGTCGTCGTCCTCGTCCTTGGTCACCGACTCGGCGTCGTTGTTTCCGTCGTCCACCGACGCGTCGTCCTCGTTCGTCGCAGACTCACCCCCTGTGGATCCGTCCGCGTCCTCCACTGAAGTCTGCCTCTCCATCTCCACACGCTCCAGCCCGTCACGCTTCAGCCGCTTGGTCGCTCGCTCGCCGTCCTCCTGCTGTTGCTCCTTCTCCTCCTGCAGCATCGCTGGGACGGCGTCCGCAGCCTCCACCGACGGCAGCACGATCGCTGTGGGGTCCAGCTCCTTGGTGATCACGCGGATCGTCGTGTTGTCCCAGATACTGATGCGGCCGTCCTTCTCGCCGATCGCGAAGAGCGTCTGGCGGCGGTTCATCGCGAGACACACGGCCTGCTGCGAGTCCTCCATGCAGCGCCAGTACGCCGAGCCGCTCGCCAGCAGCTTCTGCTGCTCGATCACCTCCTCCTCCTCGTCGTCTTCGTCCTCCACGGCCGGCTTTTCATCCGCCACGAGCGTCGACGGGCCGCCGCCAGGAGCGGCCGTTGCCGCGGCCGTGCTCAACGAAGACGCCGCGTTAGCCGCTGCAGTTGCCGCCTCTGCGATGCGCTGCTTCAGGAGCTGCTGCAGACGCTGGCGTTTCTCGCGCTGCGCCTCCTCCTCGCCGTGCACGAGCCGACGCAGCGAGCGGTTCATTTTCCCGCGTTCTCCTTCCCCAGTGTCTGGATTGGTTTCCCCAACACCATGCAATTCCACAGTCCCTTCCATTATAGATACGACCAAACATATCGGATACAACAGGTATCGAACCATAGAGGGTGTGCTGATGTTGCAGCTCAGCCGATGCGTCATCCATCCATCCGAGTGGGTGTTGGATCCATGTTCCAAGGAAGATCCATTCACTCGTCTTTTGTATTGTGTTCCAGCATGGCCAGCGTCTTTGCTCCGCCCTTCTGTTCCACACATCACTCTGATCCTCACTTCCAGTTTCTCGTCCCTCTCAAAAATCAAGCTTGAAGAAGACAAACACCCATTTGACGTCGTCGGGATGGTCATCAAACACTACTCATTGGTTAAAAATACCTTGAAGAAGGCGATTTTCAGCCAATCAACGATTGTAGCTCACCGTCCGTGTCCCCCCAGGCGACGCCAGCTGGTGACGTGGCCCATCACCGCAACTTCCACGAGCAGCTCTTTTGTTCTCCGTGGACCTGGCTGCAGACGAACTGCCTGCACGTCGAGCTCGGCGTCGTTCACATCCCAACACGCGTCGCCCCACGCATCGACGGATCCCCAGCAGCAGCCACTAGAGGAGGAAGCAGCAGCAGCAACCATGGCCACCTCCCGCATCTCGTACCCACCGGTCCGACGCTCGGATCTTGTGGAAGATCTCCACGGCGTGCAGGTCGCCGACCCGTACCGCTGGCTCGAGGACCCGGACAGCGAGGAGACCAAGGCGTTCGTCGAAGCCCAGAACAAGACCACGCAGAAGGTGTTTGAGAATGTGCCGTTCGTGGAGGAGACCAAGAACCGCATCACGGACCTGTTCAACTACGAGAAGTACTCGTGCCCGGTGAAGCACGCTGGCAAGTACGTGTTCGCCAAGAACAACGGCCTCCAGAACCAGAGTGTGCTGTACATCCAGGACACGCTCGAAGCCGAGCCGCGCGTGCTGCTGGACCCGAACACGCTGTCGTCGGACGGCACGGCTGCTCTTGGTACCACGGCGTTCTCCAAGGCGAAGAAGGACGATGGCAAGCTGTACTTTGCCCACGGTATTGCCCGCGGCGGCTCGGACTGGCAGACCATCAAGGTGCTCGCGGTGCACGACAACACGCTGCTTGAGGACACGGTTGAGTGGGTCAAGTTCAGCAGCATCGCCTGGACCCACGACGACAAGGGCTTCTTCTACTCGCGCTACCCGCCACCAGAGAACCTTGCCACCGGCGATGACGACGCTGAGAACAGCAAGCGTGGCACGGAGACGGACGCGAACCTGAACCACCAGGTCTGGTACCACGCCATCAACACGCCGCAGTCCCAGGACAAGCTCGTGTATGCGTACCCGCAGAACGCGACCTACTCGCTCACGTCGGAGGTCTCGGACGATGGCAAGACGCTTATCATCTACCTCAACGATGGCTGCAAGAATGCGAACATGGTCCACTTGGCGCACCTCGAGACGTTCGATGAGTTCCTGGCCTCGCCAACCTCGGACTTGATCCGCACCAAGAAGCTCGTGGACAACATGGACGCGGCGTACAACTACATCCTGAACAAGGACGATGTGTTCTACTTCTCGACCAACTTGGACGCCCCACGTGAGCGTGTTATTCGCGT
>JAADVE010000042.1:0-45370 GCA_023334595.1 Pythium utonaiense | reverse complement strand
CTCCAAATGCACTGAATCAAAGTAATGCGGGATAAGTGTTTTAAACACGTTTTGAATCAATCAAGCATGCGACGTGTGACGACAGAGCTGCTCAGGTCTGAGTCTGGGAGCATCATCAGTTGATTCTTCACGCTCCTCGACGTGCCCAAGGATCGAGAAGCAGCCGAGCGCCATGCCGCGGACGTCTCTGCTGACGAATGGACTCGATGGGCTCGCCAATGCATCGCCTACTGTTGCCCACATGCTGAAAGAGCTCTATGATCTGGATGACGTCCTGCAAGAGGCCCACCAGGAGGCGAAGCGAGACGACGAGAACGGCGAGCGCGTGGTCTCGGCGTACGAGAACTTCCTGCGGTATCGCGAGGCGTTTATCAAGCAATTGGAGAAGGAGAAGCTGGCTGTGCCGTGGCAGCTACGCATGCGGATCGACGATATTGAGCTCACGGTAGGAGGCAGTCTCACTGGGGAGTCAGGGGACTGAACGGGTGTCTAACGGTTTGTATCTGGCCCCGTACGGAGTAGCTTCGTCAACGCAAGGATATGAAGGAAGCTCCAAAGCAAACCAAGGCGAAGCCAGCGTCTTCAACTGGATCTCCCACCTCCAAGGGCAGCTCATCTTCGACCTCGAAGGCTTCGACAGGCACAGAAGCTGCTGCAGTTGACCAGGACGACTCCGAGAAAGAAGACCCGCTGCTGCTGCTCAAGGCCATGATCCTACCAAGCGCGTTCCTTGCAATTTTAGCTGCGTTGGTGTACTTCGTAGCGACCTTCAGCCAGGACTGACAGCATCGAGCACACGCACGATCTTCCTGAGGCTTGGACGCCACGTTGTATCCGTTAAAAACCGTATGTAACCGTGTCAATACAAACAGCAACCACTGGAAGTGAGCCATTTCCAGTCCACCCTCGCTCCTCGGCGGCTGCATCTCCGCCACCCTCAGCACGGACGCGCTGCGTGCTGCACTTTCCCAGCTCCGCCGGCGTCCTGCGCCGCTACAGTCAGCCCCGCGACGTCTGTGTCTCTCCATGGAACCCCCCACGGTCTCCGATATCCCACCGTCGCTGGTCAGCGACCTCACGACCCTCGGCCTGGACGAGGCCGCCAGCGCCTCTGTCCTGGTCGTGGGCGATGGAAACTTCTCCTACGCACGTGCATTCATGCGCAAGAACCTGCCGAGTCTCAAGAGCGGACGTCTGTCTGTCACTGCCACGTCACTCGACACGTATGATGAGCTGCTGGGCATGTACCCCAAGGCCGGTGGCATCCTCGACGAGCTCCGCGACGGCGGTGTCCACGTGATACACGACATCAACGCAACCAAGCTCCAGTCCTATGAGAGCATCCAGACGAACCGGTACGACCGCATCGTGTTCAACTTCCCACACTTTGCCGAGGGCGGCAACCGTCGCAACAAGATCCACCGCCATCGAGAGCTCCTCCTCGACTTCTTCGCCAGCGCTGTGCACGTGCTCGACCGAGAAGGCCAGATCTGGGTCGCACTATGTGCTGGCCAGGGTGGAACGGCGCTGGATACTGTGCAGCGATCCTGGGGCGATACGTGGCAGATCGTCCACTGTGCTGCGGCCGCTGGTCTCATCCTCGAAAGCGTCCACGCGTGTCCCGTGGACGAGTTGAGTGCGCTGGGCTACTACAGCGTCGGTTACCGACTGCGCGAGCAGCCCTTCTGGACCATCGCCAGTCTCTCGCACGTCTTCTGCCGCGATGATATCGGCCGCCGTGCGCAGCTTCCCATCGAATGGGATCGCGACATGAGCTTCTGGGTCTTCGACGGCTTTTCCGAGCACAAGTTCCTCGCAATCGTCCAGGAGTACTTCCCGCCAGACACCATGCCAGTGACCATTGCGAAGGTCGACGAGTACATGTGCAGCAAGACCAACCGGCAGGCTGTGACCTACCGTGTCCACATCACCAGTGATGTCGTGGCGCTGAGCAAGGACGAGGTCAATGACCGAGCAGTGCGTGCACTCACGGCCGTCGAGGCCTCAGATTTCGCGGAATCCAGAGCCAAGTAAGCCAATCGACAATGTACTACCCCATTGGTAAAGCAATAGATTGTATTATAGACAACAGACAGATTCGCACGAGACTGCTCTGCTCACATGGCGAGGCCAGTGTAGAGGAGCATGTTGCCTAGGTTGCCGACGACGTGGACGCCGCAGTGCCAAGCAGACGAGATGTTTTTGTTGGGTGCCTGGCGGGCTTGGAGGTAGCAGTACGCAGTCTTGGCGATGAACAGCAGATAGAAGATCTGGTACACGCGGTTCTCGCAGAAGCTGCTGCAGTAGATGTGGTACGTGATACCAAAGAACACGGCCGTCATGTCGACTGTGCGTCGCCAGCCTTTCACAGGGTGCCGCCAGTAGTTGATGGACGTCAGCAAGATAATGAAGGCGATGGCCGCACAGGACCAGAGCTCATGGTGGGCTGCTAAGAACACGGAGAAGCACGTCGTGAACGACGATCGCAGCAGGCGTGCCGAGTACTCAGGCGGCAGCACAGGCGTCTGCGTGGCGTTCTGGTGGCTAATACGCTTGGAAGATGCCATAGGAGAGACCGTGGCGAGCTGATCGTGCTGGGCTCGCAGCGGCAGTTCGGATTCCTCGTGTTGGCGAATGCTAGAGGCCGTGGGGACTCGTCCTCTTCCTCTTTTTAGGTGGTCGCTGACACCGACATCACGGCATCAACACCCGTCGGATCCCACATCCCACGGGTTACCTGCTGTAGCCACCCAACCCCTACGGATCCCTTCAGTTATATGCGACATGTGACGGTCTCAGTTGCCGTAATGGGACAAATGGACACAATTTTTATTGCTGGGTTGTGTAGACAGCTTCGATGCGCTGCAGCACAATGTCGTGCATGCGATCGAGGGTATCGTGGAACGAGTGGATGTTGATCGGGATGCGCGTGAACGTCTTGAGTTCCGGATCCTTTTCGTGGCTCTCCAGGTAGCTCTGTACGTCCTGGAGATTCCGGAAGCCTACTGTCGTGGCGTGTTTCGTCCGGTACCGTGGATCTGGCGAGTTGGCCATGAAGTCCAGGTGGTCCTTCTCATCCAATGTCAACAGGAATGGCACGACAATGCCAGACACAGTTCCAGACTTGGGATCCTTGGCATCTTCGCTGTTCGCAGCGACCTCCTTCTGGTACAGTCGCGGGTCGACATGGAACCCTTCAATGATGAGCGACTTGCCTTCCTTGAGACACTTGTCAATGTCCGATGTCACACCCTTACGGACGATCGCGCAGTCTTTCTTGTACTCCTCGATCAGATTCTCCTTCGAAGGGAACTCTTCCGTCGTGTACGATGTTTCCTCTCGGCTGATATCATCATCAGTCCGCAATCAAGATCAGTGCCAATCGAAAAGTTCACCATGGACGCAGTACCACACGTACCCTGAGAAGTTGCACATCAGCTCAAAGATGAGATCGGTTTGGAGGACGCTTGACAAGTTGAGGCGATCAGCAAGCTGCAGTGACGCAATGGCAAGCGTTAGTCCCATGACTCCAGGGCAGTGGAGCTTCCGGTCAGCTCACGAACCTTGGTGGCGAGCGTGGACTTGCCAATGCACGAGGTTCCTGCGAGGATGATGAGCAGAGGCACTCGGTTGCGGTGGAGACTGTTGACAGACATGGGAATACTCGAGTAGGTCAGGGTACTGTACGCCTATTCGCTGGTTAGAGGAGGAGCCAAACCAAATCGTACCTCGACATCATGCGATAGCAGGAGATGTGTGACTCGCCGTAGCCAAAGACTTGCATGGTCTTGTACATAAAGTCTTCGAATTGCTCCTGTCGATAGAAACCCCCGTGAGCGAGTGTAGTATTCCATACGTCTTCTGGCGACGGAAGCATACCTGGACGATATCGGTGAGTCCCAAATCCACCAACGTCTACAGATCGCACCAAACGCTCACAGTCAGATTCACGACACAGCTAGTCACAACAACAAAGCGCCAGCAGCACTTACTCGCTTCAGGTCCAGTGAGATCTGGACAGCGTCGCGTGAGTTGATCTGGTCCACACGACACACCCCTGCTCAATCTCTCTCCGTCTCACCATCTCACACCACCGCTCCTCCACAGTCCCACTACTAACCTTGGTGCTGACGAGCGCGCGACACAGCAAGTACCGCGATAGCACGTAGAAGTGGTCGTCCACCCACACGCGCACTTTGACGAAGTCGTACTTGGACTGGTTGCGCTTGGCCGTGCCGTCCGTGGACGCGACGGCCTCCATGGCCTGCAGCAGTGGCGACGGCGGCGGCATGGGCCTGGCCGATGACGGCGTGGACGCGGCCGTCGACGAGCCTCCTCCTCCTGCGCAGGGATCCTCCGTCGTCACCACCGCCGCCGGTGGGAACCCCTGGCGAGACAGCGCCGCTGGCTGAGGATCGCTGCTCATACTGTGCTGGTCCTGGCAGAGATGCGTCACTTCAAGTCCGCAGCGGAGACCAAGAGCTCCTGGGTCGGCGGGAGGGCCGGTGGTGTCCTCCCATCGTGCAACTCTGCCCCCTCAAGCTGCAACCACGAGGAGCTATTTTGATTGGTGGCTCATCTAGCCGATGCGAAAGGATTGGTGGAAAAGCGTACCCACCCATCGCTCCCATCTCCTTTTTGGCCGCTGGCAGTCCCTTGACTGCGAGATGGCTATCAACCAGAGCATCATGAGCGTGGGGAGTGCGAGTACCGGCGACAGTCAGAGCCACAAGAAGCGCAAGCTGGACCACGGCGACATGGGCGAGCAGACCGAGCGCGCCGCGACGCCCAACGGCGATCTGACGAACGGTGCGGACGCCCCCGACGCACACGATGACAAGCAGCGGCTGCTCAAGCTGCTCGAGCCGTTCTCGCGCGAACAGCTCCTGGAAATCCTCACGTCTGCGTAAGTGAATGAGCCTGGAGATGGAGGGAGATGGATGCATGGGAATCATGGAAAGCCTGGAGAAGCTGGGGCCCCCCGAGTGTTCTGTGTGTGTCCATGGCGCCGTGTGTGGCGTGCGGCTTGAGGCCACATGGCTACAGATGCGTGGGGGCGACGATGCGAATGTGGCATGGAGACGTGGAGAGCTGTTTGATTGATGGACTTCTGTGGTGTTTATTGTGCTCTTCTCTTTGTATGTGCGTGTGGCGATCGTTTTGTGGTCTCTGTCTCTCTCGAACGTCTGCTGCTTCATCGATCGATTCTCGGTATGCGTCTGTCGTCTGTCCATTGCGTGGGCTTGCTCGTTTTCGCGGATGTGTGCGTGTGGGTTTCCATGCTTCGACCAATCACAGTGCTTCGCATCACGAAGATGTGCTCCAAGAGATTAAGGCGATCGCCAACGCCGACGTATCGCACCGTAAGGTGTTCGTGCGCGGCCTGGCGTGGGAGACCACGACGGAGAGCCTCAAGGCGGCGTTCGAGTCGTTCGGCCAGGTAGAAGAAGGCGCCGTGATCTACGACAAGGCTACGGGCAAGTCGCGCGGCTACGGCTTCGTGACGTTTGTGGAGATGGAAGGCGCCCAGCGCGCTGTCGAGAAGCAGGCTATTGAAATCGATGTAAGTGGTGGTCTTGGATCCATGGTGGTGAACGGCATGCGTGGACTGACACTATTTTTTCTGTCACTCAGGGTCGCCGTGCAACGTGTAACCTTGCTGCAGTCCGCGCGCAGACGGACGAGCACCAGCAGCACGGTCCAGCTTCTGGTCACTACTCACACCATCAGCAGCATCAGGGTCACCACTCGCACCAGCAGCATCATAATGGAGGCCAAGCAGCGCGTCCAGGACCAGGCGTGGGGGCGCCATACACCGTGTATACGACGACTATGCAGGCCCCAGCTCCCCCTGTCTACGCTGCCCCAGCGCCCCAGCAAATGCCTAGCGATCCGGCGCGCGGCCAGAACGACGAAGCCGAGCGCAAGCTCTTCGTCCGTGGACTCTCGTGGGATACCACCGATGACTCGCTGCGTGCCGAGTTCCACAAGTTCGGAGAGCTGGTCGAGGCTAGCGTCGTGCGCGATCGAAAGACAGGAAAGAGCAAAGGCTTCGGCTTCGTCACCTTCCGTCAGCGCGCCGCGGCGGCGACTGCGCTACAGCAGCCCCACAAGATCATCGATGTACGTTATCATCATTGATCGTGATTGCGATCTGGAGACGAAGGGACTAACTCTTTTTCGCGTCTTGTAGGGACGCTCGGTCACCTGTAACTTGGCTTCACTCGGCCGGACAACTAGCGGTGGTCAGCCAGGCCCGAGCGGCGCGCCGATGGGTGCTCCATACATGGTGCCGTCTGGGTACCCTGCTCCGCCACAGCCGATGCCCGGCCAGCCAGATATGAATGCCTACGGCATGTACGCTCAGCCGCCGAACATGGCTCCACCGGTCGATCCCTACCACCAGCCTGTCTACGGATACGGTGCGCCGCCACCGCCTCCACCGCCGGTGCACCACCAGCACTACTACGCACCGCCTCCCGGCCACGGCCCGCCTCAGGGACGTCGAAACTGATGGAATCGATGCCCACTCGCCCACCATAGCCTACCGGAAGAGCAGTCCGCATGGCATCTAGCCGATAGAGTTTTTGGAGTAACTTAATTCATCACATGTCGGTTGACAAGGTAGCCTCGTGGGACTTGCTTCCATTGTCTTGTTGTGGTTATGCCGCACTGCTCGACTTTGACACTGCGCGTTTGTATGCGCCAGCGAGTGAGCACTTGGTCTCCTTACACAGCTCGAGCTTGCGAACACCTTGAAGCTGCGTACCCAGTTAGTGCGGTGGTTATCGAGTCAGCTAATGGCGTCCCCCGTACCTTGTCGAAGAACAGAAGCCCCGAGTACTTTTCGATCACATCGAGCGGTGTTAGGAAATCGAGCAGGTTCTTGTTTTCTGGAATGACTTGGTTCGGCAGGATGAAGCCCGCGGTGAGAAACGACCCGTCCTTCTTGCGCACAAGCAGCACTTTGAAGAAGTGGGTCGGTACAGCGATGGCATCAGGCGGTGTGCCGAGCACTGGGTACGACACATGCATCTCTCCCGATTTCTTCTTGCTCTTCTGTATTCGGTGACAGCCGCGCAGTCAATTGGATGGGAATCTTTGCGATGCAGGAGACGCTACATCTGCAGTACCTTTGGAAGGAACAGAGGGCCCGTGGCCACATAGACGCCGTCGAACTGGAAAGCAAGGTGCCGCACGAAGCCTTCAAGTCGCGACCAGTAGCCGCGGTTGAAGCCCACGCCGACCTGGGGCGATATGTTGGTCATCAGGAAGCTCTCGTTCATGGCCTGCTGGGATACTGCCATGTCTCGAGCAGGGGCTAAGTGACCTTTGTCATATCCAGACTTGGCGAAGACGTTCGGGTGGACGCGGAAGGGCTCCGGGGTGGCTGCGTCCACGTGGAAATTGGATTTCGTGCGGTCCGTATCTTCCGTCACTTGGAGCGAGTCCTTGGTGAGGTGTTCCAGCACCCACGAGGCATTGCGCGTCCTGCGTGACTCCACATACAAGGTGAAGATCCGGTTTGCGCGAGTATCTTCACTGAAGGGCCTACCTGTAGTCGTACGATACGACGTATCCTGATCGCACGTGGACATTTGCCTCTGATGGAAGACCGTAGCGGATCGCCTCGTGGTGTAGCGTCTCACCTGGTTTGCTGATCGTCACCACCGGCGGTTCGGCCTTGACACGTCGCTGCTGATCTTGCTCCTCGGCCACGAGCGCCAGTGTGCCAGCAGAGCCAATGCCGATCCCCAGCGTCAGCCCAGCAAGCACGTTCCTGTGGTTGTAGCGCAGAACCCGCAGACACGCTTCAGAGATGGATCCAACGGGACGACGTGGCATATGCAGGCAATTACCTGAGCGCGGAGAATCTGTCAGCGGCCGTAGCAGCGGACGCGCGCGCTGTGCGCTGCGCCGCTCGTCGCATGGTCTTCGTCTCGCGAGATGCGGATCACGTCCAGCAATGGTGTGTCAACTGCTGACGGGCGGACGAGCTCCGACGTCGAGCGGACGGGTTGAGTGGACGGGTTTATTAAACGGGTCAAATAACCCATGCTTCATGAACCCGTTTAGTAGTCTTTGAACCGGAGTCAGTCGAATATGGGTTTATCAGCAGAGAACCCGTTTACGGTTCAGACCCGAATACCCTCATGAGCTGCTCAAAAAGGACTGGAAACGGCACCAACAGCGACGACACTCGACAGCACCAGCACCACCGAAGGACACCATGTCGCGCAAGAACAACCGCACGAAGATCAAGGAGCAGCACCAGATTGAGGTGCGAGCTGCGTGGGTGCTGTGGACGTGATGCTCGCACATGCTGACTATCGGTGATTGTGATACAAAATGAGCAGGTCCAGCGTGAGAAGGACCTGAAGGAGAAGCTCCAGAAGAAGCGCGAGCGAGTATGACCATGCAGCGGCTGAGTGCACTGGTCTGCAGTGGCTGATGGATTCCTTGTGTGTTGTGGCTGGGAACAGAAAGCGGTGAAGCAGGCGACGTCGAAGGTCGTGGTTAAGAAGGTCTCGAGCAAGGTGCTGCGACGCATGAAGGCGCGTGCTGCCGAGAAGGCCGCCCGAGGCGAGATCGACGAGGAGGAGGACAACGAGGACGACGCCAAGATGGACGAGGACAAGGAATAGACGCACAGTGAGCGAGCGGGCGTGCGTGCGTGCGTGCGTGCGTGGTTGGATCGCTAGACTCTTTACCTGTATATATACACCGGGCTTCTTCTGGCTTGCGAATGCATCAACTACAGTCCGTCGAGACATCCAGCCATGTAGTTGCCTTCCCGCAGCGAGATTTCCTCCAGCGTCTCCTTCGCTATCGCTGTGAGCAGAGCTCTCCAGGAATCCTCGAGAACCTGTCGATCAGTGATCTCCAGGTTAGAGACGCCAGGCCGTGTACAGTGACGCGTGCAATGGAGCCACCTACCGTGCTCTTCTTTTCCATCTCTGAGGCTGAGACGACAACGTCGTTGACCACATAGCTTGATGACCCGGCAGCCCCACTTCGATGGTTTGGTGGCGCTTTTCCGGGTGGATCTTTGTCTTTAGCGTGAGTGCTCGTGCTGTCGGTACCTACGCCTGAGATCTCTGGTGGTTTGACACGTGCACACTTCTGGAACAACTGACGGCCGCTCAGCCGCTCGTGCGCCGTGATCTCCCGCCCGTTCAATCGTGCAACGTTCTAACAAGTCACGAAGCCAATCGTGAGCGTCTCATACTCACTCGAACGTCCGTCAGTGCCCCCTCTCAGACGTACACTGATTCGAGCTGCGATGAATGGGCGGATGAGAGACCGAGAGCAGACACCGTTGTGAGCGATGAAGAGCTGCAGATAGATCGCTCGTCAACCGCAAGTCCAAGGAACCTACCGAATCAACGCAGACGTACCTCTTCTGCCTTGCTGCCCATCACAGCCAGCCACGCAAGCTGCTGGAAAGTATCGATGTCGTTGTGCGCAAAGTTCAGCCGTCGCAGTCGTGCGAAGAGCTTGAGGTTCGCACTCGTTGGTGAGTTCGCCACAGCATTTATGCGGTCCATGGAGATGTAGCGAAAGTTGATTGCGTGGATGTTGGCGTGGATCTTCGCGCTTTCCAGCACCTCGAGTGCTTCTCCGTAGACGGCGAGCACGCGGTACTCGCCGTGGACTTCGATCTCCGAGTACCCTGCCTTGTTCTTGTAGACCGTCGCATCTTCTCGACTGGTGGGTTTCAACTCCCCACCGTCAGATAGACTGGTTTCCGCTGAGGAAGTACCAGATAGTGCTCGTGGTTTGCCCCACGGTGTCGCTGGGTCTGGACCTCCTCGCAGTGTTCCACTGGGCCGTTTGACCAGCGACTGTGAGCCTGTTGGTTGCGTTCGATCTCTTGATATCCGCTCTCGTTTTTCCCACAACATCCTGATATGAGCAATAGTTTGCATGCGTTGGGTCTCTTCCATCTCCTCCCGCTCTTTCGTGGCCTGCCGGATCTGCGAGTAGAACAGGAGTCCTTCCTTCCGCTCCGTGTCGCTCAGCGGCCGTAGATCCAAGTGCTTAAGGAGTGGGAAGCTTTTGATCATACGCGATCGATACTCTGCTTGGTTCGTCTCGCAAACGAGATTGTTATCAAGCCGAAGCTCGACGATCGACGCGACCTGAAGCAGCGGCTCCAGTGCGTCTAACTTCTCCAGTTTGTTGTTCGAGAGGAAGAGTCGTTGCAGCGACGCCAAGCGTCCGATAGTGGAGCTGATGGTCGTGATCATGTTGCGCCGCAGGTTCAGCTCCGTGAGTAAACTCAGCTTGTCGATGCCTTCAAGCATCGTGATTCTATTGCCGCCCAGGTTGAGAACTCGCAACTCGGGCAGCTCGTTGAGGTTCTCCATGCGCTCGATGTCGTTGCTGTGCAAGTCCAACACGTCCAGCTTCTTGAGGCTGTCTAGATTCTCTATCCGCTTGAGTCGGTTCTTGCCCAGCATGAGCACGCGTAGATTTGGAAGCACTTGGAAGTTTTCTAGTTTCTAGCCATAAACCTCAGCGTCAGCAACAACCCTCAGGGTTCACAAGTGTGTTCGTAGGCGACGCACTTCAATGCGGTTGTTGTAAAGGTCTAGGAAGATGAGGTTCGGAAGCCCCACGAGGTTGTCGATCTTCCGGATCACGTTGTTCTGAAGGTTGAGTAACCGCAGCATTTGCTCTCCTTCCAACAGTGGAAGCACAGCCAGATTGCGACGATCGAGGTTCAATCGCTCCGGGTTCAACGCCTTTGCCTACAAGGGAAGCTCATGATCTTAGGAGTCCACTGCTAGCACACCGGAGTAGTGAGACCGTACCTTTTGATGTCGATACACGACAGGTACACCGGAATGCTCGCTTGTTTCAGCAAAGTAAATCTGTTGGATACACGCCCGTCAGATATAGCGGTGGTAGCTGACACAACCACGTGGGCGTGACGCACTTCTTGCTCAGGTCCTTCGCTTTCTGGAAGTACCTTGCCGGGGCTTTCAAGAACGACAAGCTCGGGCTGCCCGCGAAGTGCAAGAGGAGATGCTGACCGTGATGCGCCGTCGGCTGTGCTGGGTTTCGTCCAGTCTGACACTCGTCTCTGCAGAGTCACAGCCACGCAATGAGTTCCATGCCATTGCTGACTCAGCTGCATTGCCGTACATGCGCTGGCAATTCGAGATTGTTTGCGCCTCCATCCAGCGGCCGCCTTGTGGAATCAAGTTAGCTCATAGTGAAGGTAAGCAGTACATGTATGTTGTTCGTACCGAACGTAGCCCCGCACGCCATTGAAGGCAGGTTCCTGCAGAGAAAAGAACGCCAATCATCCTCAGCCTCGTACGCCAAGAAAGTCAGTCTCAAAGCGCGTGTACGTACGTCGCCGGCAGTGGACGGTCGAGAGACGAGATCGTCGAGTGGTAGGATGCGGTCGCCCGTCCCGGATCGTCCCTATCACATCGTGTGGTGAGCAAGACCCTCGCTGCTGTATGACCGTCTTTATCGGTACTCACGATATCATACAGCGATCGACGAGTTCGCTCCGGCGTTGCCACTCGAGCTGGAGATCCTCTCGCACTCGGAAAAGACGGTGTGATCGGTGGGGTCGTTGTGGGCGTTGAGGGTGTTGGCCCACTAATGCTTGATCGATTCCGAGACTCCTCGCGCTTCGTCCATCGCAACGTCTGCTCAAAGCCTCGTGACGCAGCTCCTTTCTTGGGTGTTGCGGATCGCCCATTGGCACTTTGCAGCCGCGCTTGACATCGAATTGGCTGGTGAGTATGGTACATGGAGCAATGGGCATAGGATTGACAAGCCACGTACAGGAGGCATCGCGTATATCGGGGAACTGGCTTGCCATCGGCGGCGGCGTCGATCCTCTCCGAACATTGCTGGTATCTGCATCGCCCACCACAGCATACGCAGGGCTCACCTATGCAGCCCTCATTAATCTCGTTAGCCATTGGGAGAAGTAGCCATTGCCACTGGTAGAACTGCCTCCATCTTACAAACGGAGCGAGTTTCTCTTTGCGCGCGGCCGCGATTTTGCTGAACAACCCCAACGCCACGCCACTGTCTGATCGCTTGATGGTTGGTGATGAAAATGCGCGTGGAGCGACGGTCGCGGACGCTGCAGAAGCCGACGGCGCTGCTGCTGGCGCCATCGGTTCCATTGTCGGCATCATGAACGTGAAGAGCTACGTCCCTTCAGGCTCGAACGTTTTATCCCTTATTGAGAAAGTGCAACAAGGGATCGTTCGGGACAAAGTGAGCCACTTCAAGTGACGCTTTGCGTCTTGGGCCGCGATCTTTTGGGGACACAAATGGAGAAACGCAATGACGAGGAAGGCACTGCAGGCAGCAGGGCAGTGGTGGCAACGTTGTCGTGGAGCAGCAGCCGCTGGTGGCGTGCTGGTGCTGATATCACTTCTGTATGGGTGTGGTTCGGCCTCAGCCGAGATCCTTCAGTGCAACGTCAGCAGCGGCGATCAGGACAGTCTCGTGCGATGGACAGCGGCCACAGATCTGACTTTCTCGCGCGATTGTACGTGCTGCATCTCTTCAGTGCATGGTCGGCTTGCTATAGTGTGCAGATGATTTGGTTTGTGTGGGTGTCACTGCTAGCGCACGCTGCTGCGGTCTTCAACGACAAGATCTGGATCGTAGGCGGCGTGTCGACGTCCTACTACACCAAGCGACTCGAGCAAACCACGACGCGTAGCGACGTCGTCTCAACTGAAGATGGCAAGACGTGGACAGAAGTGCTCGAAGAAGGTCCATTCCGAAGGAGATTTGGCCACTCGCTGACAACGTTCAAGGACTCCTCGGATGGCAAGGAACGGCTCGTGCTGCTCGGGGGCTTCTCGCCTGAACCAGCGACGGACGTGTGGACTTCTCTCGATGGCGGTAAGAAAAGCTATGGATGCTCTATGATACGTCGAAACAGAATGTGAATGGAGTGTTTGCTGTAGCCAATTGGTTGGAAGTGGAGGCGGCAACTCCATGGACTGGACGAGGGTATCACTGCACGGTCTCATTCAAGAACCGCTTGTGGGTTTTGGGTGGAAGCCCACTCAACAACGAGGTCTGGTCGACCACATCCGTGATCACTGGTGCGTATTCTTGTCTGTGAGAATCGTCGAATGAGGGTCTGTTTGGTAAGGTGGGTCTGTCAATGTTCAGGTCCTTGGGAGCAGCAAGCCAACGTGCCGTGGAAACCGCGGTCAGCTCACGGGTGCGCAACCCACAGAGTCGTCACCGACCTCTCCCAAGGCGATGCCTCTGCACAGGAGTACATCTTTCTCATGGGTGGGTGGGACGAAGCATCCATGCAAGACGTGTGGCGTATGGACGCCTCAGGAACGTGGACACTTCTGGTCCAAACTGCGCCATGGGACAAACGTGCTTGGCATTCCGTCATCTCATTCGACTCGAGAACGAACGGCGATATTGAACTCGGTCCGCGACTGTGGCTCATTGGTGGCGGTATCGTCGGTAGTGGTGTCCACAAAATGCATCCACGCTGGGACGTGTGGTTCACACGCAATGGATCCGTGTGGTTTGAAGCTAGCTCCGACGCTTCTGGCGTCTCCACTGCAGACTGGAGCATGGTCACGACGCGAGAAAAGCAGACGTGCACTGGTAAATGGGGACAAGCTGTCGTGGCATTCTACCGCAAAGTACCTAGAAGCTACTACTGCGGCTCGTCGTGTAGGAGCGAACAGAATACGACGAGCCTCGCCAACCAGATCATCCCCGTTTGCGATGCTAACAAGATGCTTCCCGACCCACCTGTCCAAAAGACCATTCTAATCAAGAACTCCAACAGCGTGGTCACGCGAACACTCTATCCAGACGGCTGTGGCTTGTGCTACGGCGCTGCATCGGAGCGGTACGTCAACTCCACCAAAGTCCCAGCCCTCTACTTCATCGCAGGCAACATCGGCTCGCAAAAAATCAAGGACGTCTTCTACAACAACGACGCCAGTACGTAGTACCAAACGGATCACACTAACCGATCAGCCTCTCGTAGTTGTGACAGCTCACGGACGACTTGTGGCCTGCAGTGCTTTGTGAGAAAAATGGCGTGATCTGCAGCAATAAGGGCACGTGCACCCTGGGCGGGACGTGTCTCTGTATCAACGGCAAGGCTGGCCCGTTCTGCGAGAACGACTCAGCATTTACAGTCGTCGACAGCGACAACTGCTTCCCACCGTCAGCCCGTGTGACTGTGGCTGACGGGTCTCAGCGTGCGATCGGAGATATTAGAGTAGGAGACCACGTGCTCACCCTCGACCAAGGCTCGGGCGACCTCGTGTTTTCGGTCGTCTATTACCTGCCACACGACGTCCGCGACACCACCCGCACGCAGTTCGTTCGCGTCTACCATACGTCTCTGCCCAGTAACGTCACCAACAGAGTAAGCAACGTCTGCTGCTGCACTCCCATTGATGGACACCCACTCAGACGCCATTGCGGTAATGCCTCTCTTTACAGGATCAGGAGAAGCGCTTGCAGACGTTGGAGATCACGCCGCTACATCTCCTGTACATCGTCTCGCCCGAGTGGCGCAAGATCGCGCTCGCTTCCGGGCGTCTCCCACTGCCGCTGGGTTCAAACGCCGCCTCTATCTTCCACTACCTCGAGCAGATCTCGGCGCGAGAACTCGCACCAGGCGACCTGCTCGTCACCATGCCTTCTCCAGGCACCGGCCGCCTCGGCACCGTCACCATCTCACGCGTTGCTCAGATGCGCACGGTGCGACGCCGTGGCGCCGTCACCCTCTACACCATGACGGGCACGCTGTTCGTGGACAGCGTCCTCTGCAGCAACTTCGCGGATCTCTACCGATCACCATCCGCTGTTATGGGGACGTTGCCATTGTCGTGGCTCAGCAGTCTGCACCGCATGAGGCAGCAGACGCCACCAGGCAGTATGGCCATGACGACGACGCCTGCTGTCGGCGTGGCGAGGCGTCGCGACGCGCTCGCATGGACGCTGTTCGGCCCGCACCGGGTGATCTTTACGTGGCTTCCATATCCAGCCACGGCGCAGTTGCTGAAGCGCGGCATGGAGCTGTTCGTGTTGCCGGTGCTGCACCGTCTCTTCCCGCGCTATGTTACGGGGGTCGGTTCACTTGCAGCAGCTGGTTTCGAAGATGGCTACTCGTCGCATACAAACACCAAGATCACCGTAAAGTGAACTCGGTCCGCGCCACAGAGAGCAAGGGACTCTCCAGAGCCAGCTGTGGCAGAGGTGGTCAACGCGTTGAGACGGTAGAAGCAACGGCAGTCAGGTTTCTACGAAACCAGCTGTTCGGCAATGGACACGTGAGTTCGTACTGTACAGTTGTCTCCCACAACCAGATTCCGTAGAAAGAGAGAGCGACTGCTGCTGGGAATGACAGGCGGCCAGCTGATGGGGAAACCGGGTGATTATTGACACGCCCCGAGGTGGAGAAAGTGGCCACGCGGATAAAAGACGTGCCACTCCAGCAGCTCCGCAGTCCGGATCCAAACAGCGGCCACGTCAGCCGCCTCTGCAGCGCGCCAGCGGACGCTGCGGGAGCCCAAGACACTATCGCATTTGCATTCCACCACCCACGACGCACGCGCTCAGTAGCCACCACCACCACCTCACGAGCAACCATGATGGTCCAACGCAGCAACAGCTCGACGCTCGGCAAGCGATGCGCCGACGAGATGTCGTCCCAGTTGGAGGCGGCACTCACAGAGTTCTACCGCCAGGAGTGTCTGCGCTCGCTGTACAAGCCGCAGTTCGCGAAGGACACGCTCGAGATGCCAGTGTCGCCGAAGCGCAAGCGTGTGCAGATTGCCGCCACACCAGAGATCATCGGCTGCGCGGATCCGCTTGTCGACCGCCGGCCGATCGATGTGTCGCCGATCACCAAGCTCGAGATGCTGGTCATCCTCTCGCAGCGCCAGTTCCCAGCGCAGGGTTGAGCAGCATGAAGCATCGGTGCGCTACATCTACCCACACGCATCTCGCCCATCAGGCCAAGGCCCCCCAGGCACGCGCCCGAGGTACAAGCCTCGAGGCCCAAAGCATCCAGCGCAACTTCCAGCGCGCACGCGCCATTGCTTCGATCGAACGGATCAACGCGTCCCTCCACATCCGCCGCAGCTTCCCCGCGCCTTCGGATCCCGAATATTTAAGCCGAAGACCGAGAGTCTTCCATGGCAACGAATCGACCATTGTTCAATAGATCATTCTGTCACTTTTATCCTTCCTCCTCCATATCATCTTTCCGTTGCATTGTCCATCGAAAGCACGCGCGTCCTTTCTTCGATGGATCCACGCAGCGGAACGGAAAGAACATCAAATTGGCCACGACGCACTTTCGCATTGTGTATCCATCTCAGCCGAGGCTTCCGTGACGGTCGAACAGTCCGACCCCGTTACAGTGCCATGGCACTCTTTCCGTCAGCCTACATTAGGCACTTACGCGTCCTACATTAGGACCACGTCTGGTTTTGGCACGAGTTCTCCTAGTTTGAATTCCTTCCGACTAGGAAGAAGCGGAAGACGAACATGGCGCTCTGGTCTCGCGGTGGCGGCGCGCGTCCTGGCGGGATATGCGGCTCACCATTGTCGTCGGAGGACGAAGAAGATGTTTTCACGTACGACGAGCTCGACATCCACGAAGCGACCGCGTCGAAAGCGACGAAATCGGCCAAGAAACAGACAAGTAAACCCACCTCTTCAACGGCAACAGCGGCGACGAAGCGACGACGTGCGGGCGCGAAGAAGGCAGCGCCAGGCGAGGGAGAGACGCCCGCGACGAAGCTGCCGCGCGTCATGAGCAAGAGAGAGCGTGTGCGTGACGCGCCGCAGCGCTTCGTCGAGTACCTCGCCGAGCAGCTCGCGCCGGCCGCGCAGACGCGGTACTGCGAGGAGTTTGGCGTCGGCCAGGGCGTGATGCTGCGGTTCCCACGCTCGTGGAGCGAAGCGCGAGAGCGCCGCGAGTTTGCCGAGTGGGCGCAGCAGTTGGGCTTCGTGGCGTCCTCTGTGCACCGCCACTTGTACCGCATTTCCAGTCTCAACGTGGAGATCGTCCAGACGGAGCTGCGCAAGCGAGTGGAGATCCCCGTGGACCGGTGGGTGACAGTAGCTGCAGTCTCGGTGTCTTTGGTTGCACTGACGCTGGTTGGATGTGTGTGTTTGTGTTCTCATAGTGTGGCGGATGACGGTGACGTGTCGATGACGGTCGAGATGGAAGCAGAGCCAGAACCGGACAGCTCAGCAGTCCCAGAGAAGTCGGCGTCGACGCTCGTGGAGGGCGAGTCAAACACTTCTGCTGCTGTGGATGGCTTGAAGAAGGACGAGAAGAAGAGTCTCGAAGTCTTCAAGGAACACTTCGAGCGTCTCGACCAAGAGGAGCTTGAGATGCTGTCCGTGGCCGAGCACGACCGCCTGTTGTCGACGATTCGCCACGAACAGATCGCTGATGCGATGGAAGAAGTGCTCGCGAGACCGTCCGTGCGAAAGGAGCGAGACCGCGCTCGCCGTATGTCCAAGCTCGGCCGAATCGCCGAGAGACGACTCTCAGTCATCCCCATGCGCGCGTCGATCATGCCTTCGACCATCATGGAGGACGAAGAGTGGGAAGACTACGAGCCTTTGTTTGCAGTCCAGGAAGAAGATGAAGAGGACTATGAGTCAGGAGGAGAACAAGGCGGTGCTACGATCGACGAGGGAGCTGATGCGGGTCAGGAGACGGCCTTCACATCGGCTGACGACGTTGCTGAGACTTTCGACTCGATGATGGTGACTCCACGAAAGTCCCCGCGACGCACTTCAACCGGCTCGGCCGCTACGCTAGCGCCAGGTCGCACTTCTATCGGTGAAGACGACTTCACCACACCTCGACGCAGTCCGCGTATCAAGTTTGCTGGTAACTCCATGCAGACTCCAGTGCAGACACCAGTCACAGCCCCGACAGCTCCGCAGAAGACGAAGATCCAAACTCCACTCCGAACGCCGACGAAGGCGCCTCTCCAGACGCCAATGAAGACTCCACTTCGAACGCCGATGAAGACACCGCGACGCAGTTCGATCGGCAAATACATGCCCATGGGTACGCCACGTCGCAGCCCAATCGCAAAGGCGACGATGACCGAGTTCAAGCGATGGCGCTTCATTGGTCGGAACGTGTTGAACTCACTGTTCCAGTCCGGCTTTCTCGGCATGAACGAGCTCAAGGTTGCGTTCAATGTTTCGAAGATGTGGCGCGAGCTCTCGATTCCGTACGTATCGTCACTGGCGATTGATCATGCAATTGTTGCTCACCCTCTCTTGTGATTGTCTCGCAGAGCCTACGCTTGGTCTGTGGCTGATTACTCCAAGTAAGTTTACCACTTCTGCCATGTTGTGTCCTGCGCTGGGCATTCTCTAACCCACCTCTGCTTCAGGAACGAGATTCTTCCCATGGAGTTCATCTATGGAGCTTGTCCACGTGGCCACTACCTCTCGGATGGTGCTTACAAGGAAGTGTTCAAGGTTTTCTCTGCTCGTTACAAGCGCTTGGAGGCAGTCAGTGTGATGGATATTCGGGCCATTGAAAGCACAGGAAACCAGGTACGTATTATGCGCTTGTGGTGTGGGTACAAGGGTACTCAACTTGTTCGCATATTTGGTTGTGTAGCACATCGTTCGTCAAGAAGTGGCACACTCGTTGCTGCTCTCGGAGCTTGTTCGCTCGAAGGTCTCGCCCCACTTCATCGAGATTTACGGCGTGTTTCTTGCTCGCGAACGTCCGCAAACTGTGCGATGGGGTAGTGCCAACTATCGTAAACCTGTCGATTTGCTCACAGGCAAGCGAAAGATGGTGGCTCCATCGAAGATCGTTGAGGACCTGAGTCCGTTCGGCGAAGACAGCCTCTTCCAGTACATCCACATGGAGTTCTGTGATGGTGGTGATGTGGAGAATTTCATCGGTCTCCAAGACAACAAGCTTCTCCCCGTCAACTCCGTGGTGCTTCCGTTCTTCTTCCAGATGGTGTTCAGTATCTACTCTGCCCGAGAGCGCCTCAACTTGCGGCACTGTGATATCAAGGTATGCCTTTCGTTACCTTCGTAGTGGATGCATCTACTGCAGTGCTAACGAGCTACTCCCTAATGCCTTGTTTAGCTGCTCAATTTCTTCCTGAAAGACATCAACCGCAAGGGCCTGAAGTGCGCTGCGGACGAGCCTCTTACGCTGCAGTATGCTATCGGTCACGAAACCTTCAACGTGCAGATGCCTGCGACGTTCTCCTACTGGGTCAAGCTGGCCGACTACGGTACTGCGGACTCGAACGTTGAGAACCTGGGCAAGCCAGTCACACTTGACCAGTTCACGACGCTGGAGAATACTCCTATCGAGTTCCTTCTGGAGGGGGATCTCGCGGAGCAGTCATTTGCTGCGGACACGTTCTCGCTTGGACTTTGCTTCTTGCACTTGTTCACGGGAAGGTACGAATCCCGAACTGTTGTCATATCCTGCGTTGGTGGCAACTGATGTTGTTGTGGTGATCTTCGAGCAGTGCCCCATACGAAGAGATTCTCGAAGACGTCAAGTGCCCTGCTCCTCTTCTGCTGGATCTGAAGCGTCTTTGGATGGTGGGTTACTGATGACGAACCCGCTGACAAATCGTGACACTGACCCTCTTTGCTTTCCATGATGCAGTCCGCCAAGAAGAACTCCTCATTCTCGGTTCTTCGCCGAGTGGGGCAGGACGACTATGATGACGTGTTGGTCCATACTCTGTATCGCTACCTTGTACTCTTTGGGCTTCCCTTGGAGAACCCAAGCGCGGAGAAGCAGATCGATCGAGTCTGGGGACTGCTCCTGAAGCACCTGCGCCCTGAGGATGCTGCTGGTGTCCAACCACCTCGCCAATCTTCTCGTCGAGCCGCTGCGGCAAAGAACACCCAGACGAAGAGCGCTCAAGACCAGTTTGCCGACGATCAAGCGAAGTTCAACCTCGATCGTGGCAACCATACCATCATGAAGAGAGCGCGCGAACGATTGGCACGTGTCCCAGGTGCCCGGGGGCTGCTGTTGGATCTAGTTGCTTTCAATCCGGCTGCTCGCCCGACCATGAAGTCGACACTGCTTCACGATGTATTCAAGACGATGCGCGTGAGTCCAAGCGACTCCAACGCCCCGCCCCGCCCAGTCCACTACAAGATCGACTGCTACGCGGCCGAGAAGATCCCAGTCGACCGTCTTCTGGACGTGTAAGGCTGGACATACTGTGCATTTTTGCCGTCGTATTCATAACTTAGTGCTAATACTCCGAGTGTTGTGCCAACAAAACGTCACTTGGGAATGCCACGAGGGTTGTTGACTCAAGACGTCTTCCACCCGCGCATGAGCCCTTCCACACGATGGAACTTTATTCGCAGCGGTCGCGCGCTCTTCTGGATCGCGGCGATGGCATCAGCGCCTCTCAGTACTGGCCTTCCGTTCACAGCAGCGACACTCGAGCCAACGAGCACGCCCTGTTTCGCAGCAGCACTGCCACCATCGACTTGCTTGACGATGCAGCGGTTGTTCTGGACTTGAAGCACGCAGCCGATCTCCTTGACTGTAGCATCAAACACAGCCTCGATCTCCACGCTCACAGGCTCCGGGACGGATGAGATAGCTGCGGGCACAGTCGGCGGGATCTTCTCGTTCGCGGCACCGACGCTGGAGACGCTGTTACTACGTGGAACGTGGCTACCGTTGGACGCCTTAAACACAAAGTGAAACTGGATGGGTCGCTGTAGAGTGCTGACGAGTGCTACGATCTCGTCAAATACTGAGGTCTTATGGCCGTTGAGACCCACAACGTAGCTGCCAACGAGTACTTCAGCCTCAGCGGCGTCACCACCGGGCGCAATGCGAGTCACCTCTGCGAAGCCGCCCTTGGTCTTCGTGAGGCTCAGGCCGAGAGACACACCAGGTCGGCCGAACTTGCGGTCGTACTTCCGCCATTTTGCCGTCGAGTCCTGAACGTGCAAGATGAGAGCGTCAGTGTTTTTGTCACAGTTTACCATGGACGAACTGAATGCGAGGAATACCGGTGAGCGAACAACACAGCGTTTGGAGTGCGCGTCGATCTCATGAAGTGAGATCTCGTTCTGGCAGGTCGTGCATTTGACCAGGAGGTCCGTCGAGTAGACTCGACTCGATCGGTTGTAGGGATCGTCTTCAGAGCGGGAGGATTGAGGATCTTGTTTGGCGATAGCGAGGTGTGGCCGACTGTCTGTGGAGCCCTTGGATGCCCGAGGCGAATCATCGAGAATGCTTGCACGCAGCGACGCCACATCAGCGGGAGACGCAGGTGTGGAGACAGACAGCATGAGCTGAGCTAGGAAATCGTTCGCAGATAGGCTTTCTAGCGTTGAGGCCTTGGCATTCGCAATAGCTAGGATGCTTTCGTTCGTTGCATGGTATAATATGTCAGTCCAGTTCGTCTTCGTACCACGTCACAGATTTCGGCATGCAAACGCACCGGTGCTTGTAGGCCTTGGCGACTGACGTTGCGTACTTCTGGGCGATGGGCAAGTCGACCGTTGTAGAGCCAGCACACACAGCGATCCACTTAGCATTGCCGCCAGCCTCCAACGCGCGCTGTTCGGTCGGCGACCAGGTGTCCATCGCCAGCGACTTGACGAAGCTCACGCTGACGCCCAGCGCACGGTGCTTGCCAGCACACGCGAGACACAGCAGCACACCGAAGGACACGCCCGCCCACTGCGGATAGATGGCCTTGCAATCTGCGCACCGCTGTCCATACACACGCACACGAAGCATGCCTGTCTGTCAGTCATGAGTAGCCAAGGCAGTGGTCACAGAGACCTGGGACGTACATCGTTCCCCGGCAGCAGTCGGATCGCAGCCTCCGCAACGGGCGAGAGGTGCTCCGCTGCCGCCGCCGCATTGCCAGTCGCCTTGGCCATGAGTGCGCTCTTGCTGCCTGCAGTCGTAGACGCTGTAGCAGCCGCGGGGGCGCTGCGCACGCGCGTGGCGACGTCTCCCATTTGCCGCGGATGGCCGTCACCTCGCGCCCGCTTGGTCCCTCTGTCGCACCAGCTCAGAAAGAGAGGCGGACTGCTTCAAATACCCACTTCTGGGTGGTGGGTGTTTGTGGGTTTTACACGGGGTACACGAACGTCACTATCGCCCAGGTGTACCCCCTCGTGTTAGTCGAATCTGAGACGTGTGGCACCTGGAGGAGCTCCTCGTGGGTTGGGTGGTGGCGGGAATTGGCTCCAGAAAGGACCGCCAATCCCAATTGTGCGCCCGCCGCTCCGTTCGGACCCATTTCTCGGATCGCCGCGAGCCGCCCACCGCCCGCTCTCTCTCTCCCGTGCACCATGACCGACTTCGCGGCGCTCGTCGCGGCGCTCTCGTCCAACGACGACAACCAGCGAAAGCCTGCCGAGCAGACCTATGAGCAGCTCAAGAAGGAGAACCCGCAGGCGCTCGTCGTGCAGCTCGTGCAACTGCTGCGCGGCTCGCCGGACGAGGCCGCACGGGCCTTTGCCAGCGTGCTGCTGCGCCGCCTCGTCGAGGCCAAGCTCGGCGTTTACGCCAAGCTGGATGCCGCCACGCAGACAACGCTCAAGGCCCAGGTGCTCGAGGCTGTGAGCTCGGAGCCGGTCGCTCACATTCGCCGCAAGCTCGGCCACGTTGTGGCGGAGCTCGCTTCCATGTCGGAGATCGCCGGCCAGCCATGGCCAGAGGTGCTCGCTGTCGTGGAGGCGCTGAGCGCGAACAGCGAGGCGGCTCTTCGTGAGACCGCGCTCGACCTCATTGCGTACCTGGCAGAGTACGCCGGTGCGATCCTCGCGCCACACAAGGAGAGCTTCCTCACGCTGTTCACGAACGCGCTGAACGACCCAAGCGCTGAGGTCCAGGTCGCGACGCTCAAGGCCGCGTCCTCGTTCCTGCTCACGCTCGAGAAGCAGGAGGAGATCGCTGCGTTTGCCATCATCATCGCGCCAATGCTCCGCGTACGTTTGTGTGATAGCCGATTGACTGAGCTGTGTACCCATTCTGACACCTCCGTTCTGTTGTGCGTCTTCATTAGATCCTCGAGGTTCTTCTGCAGGCGGGTGAGGAGGTCACGCTGCGTGAAGTTGTGACGTCGCTCGTCCAGGTTGCCGGTGCGCACCCTAAGTTCTTCCGCAAGTCGCTCGACGACGTTGCCCGCGCAATGTTCTTCATCATCTCCGCGCAGTCGCTTGACGGTGAGACGCGTGAGCTCGCGCTCGAGTTCGTGCTCTCGCTGTGTGAGAACGCTGGCGCCATGGTGCGCAAGTCTTCGCCTTTCGTCGTGCAGTCGATTGTGCCACTCGCGATCCAGCTCCAGACGGAAGTCGAGGACGACGCCGAGTGGGCGACGAAGTTCGACGACCCGGAGACCTTCACCGAGTCCACCGAAGACGAGGAGACCATCAGCGACGCGGCTGCGGCCGCGATCGACCGTCTCAGCACGGCGCTTGGTGGCTCGGCGGTGCTTCCAATCGCCATCCCTGTGATCTCCAGCTACCTGCAGGACCAGGACTGGAAGAAGCGTCGCGCCGCGCTGTACACGACCTGCCTTCTGGGTGAAGGCTCCAAGTCGCTCATGCTCCGTGAGTTGGACAACGTCATGCAGCTCGTGCTGCCATTCCTTGGTGACGCGCACCCGCGCGTGCAGTACTCGGCTGTGCACTGTATCGGCCAGCTTGCCGAGGACTTTGGTGAGGTCGAGAAGGGCAAGAACTTCCAGGCCCGCTACCACGCGGCCGTGCTGCCTGCGCTCACAGCGATCCTGAACAACGACGCGGTGCCGCTTCGCACGCGTGCGCTGGCCGCCAGCGTCGTGGTCAACTTCTGCAACATCAACGTGTGCAAGGCCAAGTACGTGAAGAAGCACGCGCAGGCGCTGCTCGAGGCGCTCTTCAACGCCCTCCGCACCACCACGCGCCAGGTCCAGGAGCAGGCGATCACCGCCGTCGCCACGGTCGCCAAGGTCATTGGCAGCGACTTCGACCGCTACTACGAGATCTTCATCCCGTTGGCCAAGGACGTGCTCGTGAACGCGCAGGGCAAAGAGTACGGTCTGCTGCGTGGCAAGGCCATGGAGTCGATCGCGCTCATCGGCCAGGCTGTGGGCAAGGAGCGCTTTGCCCCAGACGCCAAGGCTGTGATGGACATTCTCGTGCGTCTCCACGCCAGTGAGGATGTTGAGGGTCCTGAGGTGCAGTACGTCGCGCAGGCTTGCGTGCGTATCGGCAGCATCCTCAAGCAGGACTTCGTTCCATACCTTCCATACGTTGTGCCTCCGCTCATGAAGCAGGCCAAGATCGAGCCGGACATCGTGCTCACGGATATCGAGGCTGGTGCCGAAGATGACGTCACCTCGGGCGAGGTCGACGCTAAGGGCCGCGAGACTCTCATGGTCGACATCCGTGGCCAGGGCAAGAAGAAGCTGCAGATCAACACCAGCGCTCTCCAGGACAAGACCAACGCCTGTAACATGCTGTACCAGTGCGCCGTGGATCTCCAGGGTGCGTTCTACCCGTACGTGCCAGAGGTCGCCGAGGCGCTGATCCCAATGCTCAGCTTCGAGTACATGGAGGACATCCGTGTCGTCAGCGGTCTCACGCTTTCGCGCTTGCTGTCGGCGGCCGTTGACGGCTCGCTGAACTACGGCCACGCCGCGACGGCGCCACAGTTCCCACAGCAGCTCTTCGAGCGCAGCCTTGACCCTCTGCTCACGCAGCTTCAGGAAGAGGAGGAGCCAGAGGTGCGCAGCGCGCTGGCGGAGGGTGTGTCGGCGCTGCTCGAGGTCTGCAAGGAGAGTGCCGACAAGGGCTTCCCTGTTGGTCTTCCGATTGACCACGTTCCTCGCGTCGTCGATGCGCTCAAGGCCGTCGCGGTCGAGAGTGCCGAGACGCTCGTGCGTGCCCACAAGATGAACGCGCAGGACGAAGACTTCGATGAGGAAGAGGCGCTTCAGCAGAGCGAGGCGATCGAGCTTGAGGAGGGTGTGTTCCGCTCGATGGTTGACTCGATTGGCTGGATCATCAAGACCCAGCGCGAGGCGTTCTTCCCGATCTTCAAGAGTCACTTGCTGGCCTTTGTCCAGCCGCTGCTGGAGCAGAACGCTGTGAACGTGCTGCGTGGTCAGGCGATCTGCATGATCGACGACATCATTGAGCACTGTGGTGCTGCTGCCCAGGAGCTGCTGCCAATGTTCATCTCGCACCTCGTTGCCGGTCTGGAGGACCCATCGCCAGCGGTGATTCAGGCCTCTGCCTACGGTGTCGGTGTGTGTGCTGAGAAGACTGGCGCCGCGTTCGTGCCATACGCTGCCCAGTCGCTGGAGAAGCTCGTGGCTCTCATCGAGGCGTCGTCGTCGGTTGGTGAGGAGGAGGCGGAGGTGCTTGCGGCCCGTGACAATGCGGTGAGCGCGGTGTCCAAGATCCTTTTGCAGTACGAGTCTTCGGTGGATGCCGCCAAGTTGTGGCCGCAGTGGCTCACGTGGCTGCCGCTTCGCACGGACGCGATTGAAGCCCGCGACTTGCACGCGCGCTTCATCGGCTGGATCGCGCAGGGCCACACCCACCTGCTGGGTGGTGCCTCGTTCACCAACCTGTCGTCTGTGCTGAAGGTCTTCGCTGCGATTCTGAGTACGTGTCTGGTCGTTGTAGATGGTTGGATGGATCGTTGCACTGACGGTGATGCTGGTTGTTTGCGTTTATGTTCAGTCCACGAGCCAGCGGAGGCTGACGAGCCGGCGCCAGGTGAGGATGAGGAAGACTTCGACTACGAGATCATCTCGGAGGCCTCCAAGCAGCAGCTGCGAGAGGTGCTCGCCAAGCTGCAGACGCAGCTTCCACCTGCGGTTGTCCAGGGCGCGTGGGCCACGCTCTCGGCCCAGGAGCAGGCAGCCTTTGCCCAGCTTAGCGCCTAAGCAGGTGCGAGTCATGAGGCGCGAGTATGAACCGAAAGGCGTCTCTTTCATATCAAAGTATAGGTGTAGACAAGGACAGCCCCGAAGCAAATAGATAATACACGTGCATGTTGGGGACGTGACGGTGTTTGGATTCGGATCGCGAGTTCTTCAGATGGAATGGCTACAGTCACTATTAAGTGAGACCCCCTGGTCTGGCGCGTGCCGAGCCTCCCTCGGACATATTGGTAAGCAGCGATCATGAAGCCGGGGCTCAGTGCGTCGCCCCAACCTATCTCCCACGTTACACGAAGCCGCACACCTCGCCTGAGAATCAAGACCCCAAGCTGTGCGAGCAGGAGAGAGGACCCACGTCCCATGCTGGAAATGGCTACAGTCACTATTATGAGGATTACGGAGATGACCGAGATGTGCCCGTTGCCCTCCGCCATGCCAGCAGCCAACATGGCACGGGACAACGCGACGTCGAAGACCCACAAGACGGGGGAAAAGTCCCCAAACTATCATGTGGCTGGTCGCTATTGGCACTTGGTCCCACCGCCGCCGTTGATCGTGGTTGCTCCGCGTTCAACCCAACGCCCGGTGGCCAAATCGCGTCCAAGGCAGCCCGCTGCACGGCTTCAGCAGCCAACGAAAGGACCTACTTCTCTTCAATTCAAGACGCTTGATGCGCTGCTTGAGTGGGAGCTCAGTGAGCGTGCTCGGGGTGTGGCTAAGCAAGAGTATGACAATTCCGGTGATTCGCAAGGGGTTGAGGAAGGCAGCGACGACGTCGAAGTGGTGGATGCATTGGGTGCTGATGGAGGAGAGCACTCGGAGCACAGGGCAACAACGAGACAACGGAAGCGATCACTTGAAGAAGATGAGCCTACAACCCATGTGAAAGGGAAGCAGAAGAAGCAGAAGGCGAAGGTGAAGGCCAAGGCGAAGGCCTATTGTGGCCACACACTGTGAAGCCTTGTGGAGTAGAAGGATGCTTCCGGTCGTTGAGTGCAGCAGCGACACATTCTTCGGCCACTCATTACGCTTTATACAACAGTTCCATTTCGATTGACTTTATCTCTTCAACAAGAGCTTCAGTGCGATGCCCGCGACCACCACGACGCTGACCAGCCCGATCCCCACGATCTGATCTACACACCACTCGCGTTGGTACGAATACCACCATTCAATCACAATAACAAAGCCCGCTTACCATTGGCCGTGACATCCTTGATACACTGGTGGAGAGCAAGTGCCTGCGAATGCGTTGGATCGAGCCGCAGGAGCCGCTCGCAGTAGCTGCGGCTCACGCGGTAGTCGCCCAGTCCGTATGTCGACAGCGCCAGCCAGTACAGACACTCCTTCGGCTCATAGCCAGCCGCCAACAAGTCTACTCGCATCGCCAACGCACCCACCAACCCACCTTGTCAATCAACCCACCCCCACACAGCCTCCGGAATGAATCTCCACGCACCTTCCAGCAGTCCAACCCCGCGCAGCTTGTCGTCTCGCTTGGTGCTCTTGACCAGCGCGACGCCGTAGCGGTACTTCACGCCAGGCGCCGGCGTCTCCATCTGCTGCTCCTCCAGATACGCCTCGCGCGCGGCCTCCAGCTCCTCCACAGAGAACCAGTCGCTGCCGCCAAGGTCTCCTCGTGCCGCCTTTTCTTCGTTGCTTTTGGTGGCGCGGCGTCCACCTCGGCGGTGTCCGCTGCTGTGCCGATGGCTGCCGCTGTGTCGCTGGCTGCTGCTGTTGCTGTGGCTCGTCATGGAGCGGCGCGGCGCCTGCATCAGACGCTTCTTGTTTTGCATGGTCGTACTTACGGAGATGATGACGAGATGACTGCGCAACAACGGAGCTCTTCGCTCGCGGGTTCTTCAACCTGGTCACCGAAGAACAAAGCCTCGGTCGGACCACCTGCTGGACCCAGAGAGCGTCCCACAAGAGGGTCTAGTACACCGTCTGGACCACAAATGTAGCTATTGAAGGAGGGGAGCATGGGTACACTTTCGCTATTGTCTAATACAGTCTGCACGCCAGAGCGGCAACCCGGATCTACGACTGCTTGACAGCGTCGGGCTTGCGCTTGCCGTGGAGATCCTTGCGGTAGGCGCCACGCACTTGAAGGAAGAGCTGTAGTACACACCCATGGCGTTAGCAACAGACAACAAGGGGGATAGGAGAGGCAGTAGCTTCAGGCGCACCTGGCCGTTCAGCGCGTCGATGAATATCATGCCTCCAAACGCCATGACGAAGTACCACTGGAGTCCACGAAGCTGCGCGTTAGATATGGATGTGCAATGTGCGCATTCGTGAGAAGACATACCTGATTGGTGAAGAGCTCTTTTCCGTAGAACGTCCACAGCGTGACTGCCGTGTGCGGTACAATGCGAGCGAGGGCGAACGATATCCACTGCAACGTCCACACGAGCGAGTACGACTGCGATGTCTGCAGCGAGTATCCACTCATGGCCATGAGCTTGCGCAAGTGCATGAATGCCGAGTGGAATTCGCAGATCAGCGCCAGGGAGAGCAGCGGCACACCGACAGTCTTCGTGAGCGCCGAGATGTAGCAGATGAGAATGACGACGTGGTGCGCCACGATGCCCGGTGCCTTTATGTACAGGCGGTTCAGCATGAAGTCCCACAGGTCGTACGCGAAGTAACCTGTCGACAAAGCCACGCATGAGCACATCGCAATCGCATGAAGGTGCTACGCTGCTTGGATGTTGTACCTGTGGAGACGGAAGTCGTGACAAACTCCCAGTATGACACGCTGTTCACGTAGTCGCCAGCCATGGAATGGTCCATCGCGATCGCGTAGATCGCTAGCAGTGATGAGATGGCTGAGTGCGTCATGGACACGAACGTGTTGTACCACAAGAGCTGGTTGCTGTTAGACATGACGCCGAAGGCCTTGACGTTGGCCGCGACCATCGGCGCGACAATGACTCGCCAAGCGGTGAAGACCTACAGGGTGCGATACAACCAACATGAGCACACCTACCACAGCCACATTGCTGCAAGGATAATGAGACGACGCACCAACGAGGACGCGAGGATGATCCACAGGCGCGGGTCCGTGTAGAGCTACAGCCACAACGAGAAGGTCAGCGCATGGAACTGGTGTGTACTGGGCTGCGCAGACCACGACAGTCTCACCATGAAGGCACACATGCTGAACCACGCGAGCACAAGCGTCTCGGTGATCATGGTGGCGAGTATGGCGACGGAGTTGCGGGGCAGCGGGGCCGGCGGTGGAGCTGTTGTGTGTGTGGGAACGGCGGAAACTCAGCGAGTCGGACGCCAGCTTCCTTCCTGTTCTTCCAGCGAGGAGGTGAGGGACACCCACGGGGTGAGATACTCACTGAATGAGTTATCTAGCGTCTGGATTCCTGGACATCGTCTGTTGATTGGTAATTCAGTATACTGATTCAACGATGTCGGTCGGATTCATGGCACGTTTGATTGGCTGCTCGATCCGAAGAGCTCACTTGCTCACGCGATTGGGTCCGGAAAGGACGCCAGACGGACGGCAATGGGCTTCGTCGCATCATGAGCAAACTAACATGAGTAGGCCAAGACGTGTCGGACACCATAGCTGTATTCATATATGGTAGTAGTGGTTACGGTCGGTTTTAAATGTAGTGTACACTCGGGATAAATAGCCGGCTTGTTTGGGAACACAACAGGACTCTGCCCCGCCTCGCGTGGATAACTTAGTGGCGTCGAGGAGGCATAGATAGACTTTCGGAGGAGATGGAGGTGTAGTGGGCCACAGCCTGACGCGCTTGCAACCAGAAGGACACACGACGCTTCACTGCATGGGCGCCGTAGCCTCAGGTCACTCCGCCCGAGTGCAGAGAGGCGACCTAGGCGTCTTCGCCTTCGCGGCAGATACGCTGGAAGATCGAGAGACGCGAGAACTTGGCGCTAGTGTCCGCAACATCGGAGAGGCGGGTCGAGGATGGTGGCGAGTCGAGTGAGTCCAGAAGACTTGACGTGGAGCTGGCGGTCTCAGAATCCGCGCCGAACTTGAGGTCGGAAAAGGGGTCCCGGAACAGCAGCGAGTCTATGTCTGGAGGCGAGGCCAGTGAGCTGCTGATCGACGTCAGTGGCGTGAGTGTAACTTGCTTGAGACCACCGAAGGGCAACAAGAGGTCAATCGGGGTGTTTCCGTCGGCGTATGGATTCACGAGGAGATCCGCGGAGGCAGAGGTGACCTCGGCTTCGTCAGCGTCGCTAGCGTTCGACGAGATACTCGTGTTCTCATCCTCCGGCCCGGGGATGTGAATGAAGCGGCAGCGAGAGCCATACATGCACCGACCAGTAGTCACAAACGCCTTGCAGCGAGTGGTCTTGTATTTGGGGTGGCGCAAGACTCCTCGCAGCTCGTCTTCGCCGTGCGCGAACTGGCACTTACTCCCATAGCGGCAGGCTCCCGTGTCCATGAAGTGCTTGCACAGCTCCGTCTTGTAGAGGCTGTTGCGTGCCGTCGTCGGCAGACGTCCGCAGTCGACGATGTCCCCGTTGGCAAGCACGTGGATAGGTCCGGCGTTGTCATAGATGGGCACTGTGACAGGAGTCGCCGCGGTCGTTGCCTGAAGTCTCATGATGGTGGTTGGTTGACTGGAGTGGATGGGTAGACGAAGTAGGGAGGAGACGGACGGAATGTCGCGCAGATTAGATAGTTACTGAGCTGGGATACCGATTGGCACTCGAGTGGCGACTTTCGCACGACGTGTGAACGTGCAAAGTGAGAGTCAGCGAACGATCGCCTCGAGATTGTCACGAAAGCAGAGACTGGGTTCTCAACGTTATTCCTCCCCGCCGATTAGCTTCGTGCGGCAGTGAGGAAAAGGCCACGTCGTCGACGTCGTCTGGCAATTGTGGCCGTCCTCAATGGATGCTGTGCCGGCTGCTGCGGTACAGGACGGACGACGAGGCCGGCTTTGCCTGTCAAACTGGCCCCCTCGTGCCTGTGACTTATGCCAGCCATCGCTGCGCACTGGCCTCCATGCCTGAGACGCCAGAACCTCGCCCAGTCCAGCCTTCTCTCAGCCCTGAGCCCAGAGGTCGCATGGCCATTTGGTGGAGTGGCCACCCGATTCACCTTATCCCCACTACGGCTGGTAGGCCTGCAGCCGTGTCGACAGTTGGTTGCCGTGTGGCTGCTGGACCAACCCAGCTCTCTCTTTGCTCAGCCAGGACACCAGTGTTCCACCTAAAAATACCCGGTCTGTCTGGTGAGATCCACTGCAACTCAAGCAGGGACACTGAGGACGACGGACCATGGCTGACTTTTTCATGCTCTGTTTTGGCCGCACAATCACAAAGCACACCACGAACTCTGGTCTCAGCTGCCAGTCCTCTCTTCTCTCACATTGAACTATGACGAATGACATGAGACAGCTGAAGGCAGCGCCACGGTGCTAGCGACAGCTGGATCGGGGTCGTGCTTGCAACAGTTCCGGACATCTCGCACCACTGTACGTGGGTTTTCTCCGATCATGGCGTCGATTTCTCGACCAGATCCCAGTACTGGACGACGTTTTTCGCCTCCATGACTTTCCGTGCAGTTGCCTTTGTTCGACACTCCTGGAAGCGGAAGTTGTTGAATGCGCGCTTCGCAACGACGCCCTGCCACACGAGCTGACATCCTGACGATGAAGTGTGCCCTGTTTCCGAGTCCTCGTGGTTGTCGCCTTCCCCCTCTGAGTCTTCATCGTCGTTGTCCCCACGCCAACGAATTCGCCGCATGAGCAGACGAGAGTAGTGCTTGACAGCCTTGCGTCCTCCTTCAACGACGACGACGTTGATATCCTCTTCCTTACAGATCAAAACACCACCAGTGAGATGGTATTGTTGAGCGTTGACGTCGACCTTGAAACGGTGCTGAGGGTTGGACAGATCTGGAACTCTGTGAAAAATAGCGAGCAATAGCAACATTAGTTAGCATAGCGTATAGCGCCAGCCACATCACAAGATAACACTCACGCACCTGAACACAGCCACGTGGATGTCCCCTTCAGCATCTTCCTTGATCTTGCGCAGCTTCTTCTCTCGTCGTTCTTCAGGAGTGAGCTTGCGTGCCAAGTTTCGCATCTCGTGGTTCTTCTCTCGCTGTGCCATTTGCTGACGAACTTTCCGTTCGATAGCGGATGGATCGGCCACTGCTTGCTCTCCGAGCACCTTCATCATGTTCGACAGCTTCACCTTTGGCTCTGGAGGTGGCATCAAACCAAGGGCGATTTTATCCTGCTTCTCTCTCTCGCGCTCAGCGCGATTCTGTCGTCGGATCTTCTTCCGCTCTACTGCGGTAAGCATGAGCGGCACCACCACTGGCTCGGTGTCTTGCTTGAACATCGGGTTCACACGTGCAGGATGCTCGATGACGTGGATCGTTCCGCAGTACTTCGCCTTCATCTCTGCGTACTCAACCACCACCTCTGGATTCTCTTTCCGTGCCTGGGCTTTGATGAAACCGAACTTGTCCACGACTGCCTTCTTCTCCTTCGGCAAGTACTCGATATCCCACCACTCGACGTCAGGGGTCACGGTCGCAGCCTTGATCGGCACGTCGATGTCGTACAGCTCCATACTCTCTGGCACCGCCTCTCCTTCCTGGCCACCTTCTCCATTCTCTTCGTCAATCGGAACAATGGACTCTTTCTGGTATGCTCGCGGATTCCGTCCTGACGTGAAGCCTGCCAGCATTTTCTTGGCCTCTCGTGCGCGTAGTTGATCCGCCTGCTTGACGTACGTGCCCTGCTGCACGAAGCTGAAGCTCTTCGCCGCTCGGCTACGCACACAACAACAACAAACACAATCATCAGCGTGAGCTCCCCCTGAGTCCATAACAGCATCCACAGAAATCACCACGTACGTCTCTCGCTTCTTCATCTTCAGTCGCGGGTCCACCGTGTCCAGTCGGTCGTCCTTCTCCACTGCACGGTGCGACAGGTACGGGTTCGCATTGGGCTTGCTTGCCGTCGCCTTGTTCGCTCGCAGCGTCGCCACGGGCGCCGGCACTTTGGCGGCCACGACGTTGCCGTGCTCGTCGATCTGGCGGCCTTGGTCATCCAGCAGGAGCGGGGCAGGCTTGAACGACGCGGTCGACGCCGCCGCCATCGCTGCCGCTGCAGCCGCCGCGGCTGCCGTCGCTGCTGGTGCGTTGGCCGCCTCCGCTGGCTTCGGCTTCTTGAGCATGGCCTGGATATGCGTCATCTGCTCCTGGACCGACTTGTAGATCATGTCCGCGCGCCGGCGCTGCTCCTCCGTGGCGCGCTGCTGGTCGTTCAGACCCCCAGGAGTCAACGCTGACGGAGCTGGTCCTCTTGCAGCTACAGCGTCGCCCTTGGGGATTGTCTGAGCGATCTTCGCAGCCGCGGCCTGGGCGATCTTGGCGGCCGCGGCCTTGGCGATCGCCGCGGGGTCTAGCGTGCGCTTCGCAGCATCTCCTGAGACCGTGCTTGCGGCATTCACTGAAGCTCTGTCTCTTTCTGCGGAGGAGATCTTCGTGGGGCGCTCCTCTCCGCCAGGTGCATCGCTGAAGCGGCTGCGGCGCTTGCGTCCACCATGCTCATCCATCCTGGTGGTGTCGTTCCGTGCGTTGGTCGTCCATGCAGACGCTGGGGCAGTTCCTAACCGACATGTTAACCCCTCGTGCGACCCAGGTTGAACTGTTAGGAACAGACGACACTTCGTCCTCTTTTGAGAAAAATATAGGAGAGATGACGCATCTGGTTTGTTGGTACGTTTCAACTGTGATTAAGGATGGGCGACGTGCGCGTTGCCTAGTCCCATACAAACGCCTGCTGTAGGTATGGACGGACGCCTCGCCCGCTGCGGTTAGGGTTGTCGCCATTTCCATCGTGGGGTGTTTCTTTCCGTGTGGGGACTCTGCATATTGGAAGCCAAGTCACGCGACGAGCAGCTACGCGACGACTGCGCGCGGTGTTTCCCAGGCCCGCCCATTCGCCACCGCCGCTGCCAGATCCACCAGAGCCACGGCGTCCATCGGCTCACTGTCTCCACGCAATTCCGAAGTGAATCGCCGCAGAAGTGAGTGAGAAAGACCCCTGCGCGAGTGCGACGCGATCCACGTGAACGGATCCCACGCAACGCAACTCAGGCGCCATCAGAGAGAGAGAGAGAGAAGAGAGAGAGAGAACAATGGGTGAGCAGAAGAAGGCGACGGGAAGAGGCACCGCCAAGGCGGCGCCCGCCGTGCCGCGGCCAACGATGGAGGAGGTCATGGACGAGCTGCAGAGCCGCTTCCTCGTGAACCTGCCTGCCAGCGAACTGGCCTCGAGCGAGCGGCTCTTCTTCCAGATCGAGCAGTGCTACTGGTTCTACGAGGACTTCTACGCGGACCAGATGAAGCACCTGCAGCACCTGAAGCTCAACGAGTTCGCCAAGCTCATGTTTGGCCACTGCCCACTGCTGCGTCCGCTGGCACACCAGTGCGACAAGCTCTTCCAGGACTTCAAGGTCTACCAGAGCCAAGTGCCCGTGGTGGGCTGCATCCTGCTGAACACCCAGCGCACCAAGCTGCTGCTGGTGCGCAACTGGAAGGGCACGTCCTGGAGCTTTCCACGCGGAAAGGTGAACCAGGACGAGTCGGATCTCGAGTGTGCACGCCGCGAGGTGTTTGAAGAGTGCGGCTACGACGTCGGCCCCGACGCACTGTCCGAGAAGGTGTTTATCGAGTTTGTGCAGAACGAGCAGCGCATGCGCATGTACATTGCCTCGGGCGTGCCGGAAGATTTCAATTTCTCGCCCCAGACACGCAAGGAGATCAGTCTCATCCAGTGGTTCGAGTTCGATGCCCTGCCCAAGAAGACGTGGTGCGTGCTGCCGTTCATGCCTCGGTTACGACGATGGATCAATCGGGACAAGGGCAACCGCAACGGCAAGAATGGAACTGCGCAAGATAACAACAAAGGACGAGCCTCGTCCGCGCCGCGCAACCGCCCGATGGCTGTGATCACCAACGTTGTGAAGAAGCCCACCCCGTCGGAACGATCAGTCTCCACGCCGCACGGCCGACCAGTGGCGCGCAAAGGTCGCGGCCACTTTGGCACGGAGTTTGAGACCGCGACCTCGTACGACGGTGTCAACGACGAGACCTTCGGAGCCAAGAAAGCCGGCTTTAGTGTCGAAGACATGTTCAGTGTGAACGAGAAGCTGACCGGCCAGAAGTTCCAGTACGATGGCAACCCACACGACTTTGGGAAGCCCAACATGGCGCCGTCGCGAACGCCTTCACGAGGCGTGTTCCAATACGGCCCGCAGTCGCGCGGTGTCGTTCCTCCGCAGATTTTGCCCCGTCCCACGTCGTCCTCGCCGTCCAAGGTCGATGAAGGTGCGAGCCCGTCATCCCCAGGCATGGGTCTTCCCGACCAACAACGCCAATCAAGCCAGAACGGCTCTTTCCCTGTGTTTCGCTTCGACACCGTCGACATCATGGCCTGTGTGAACTAGGAAGTCATGCGTCGCGCGCGGTTATGGGCTGCGCGCGAGCCATTGGGGCGGTAGCGGAGCCACCCGAGGCTTGTTGGACCAAGCGAGCCCGGCCTGATTGTTGTCGCCCCGTGCTGTAGTATTTAGTGTGTATAATAGTAGTCGTGGGGTCGAGCGGCTCGGTCGATCTCGACAGGAAGAGACGTCGGCCGCTGGCTAGAACCATGGCAAACCGGTGTTTTTCAACACCACCCTCCCTCAAAGGAACGGTCTCCGAAGGATGTGTCTCTGATCGTGGGGTAATTCGTTGTCAGATGTATCCGACATGATGGAGTCTCTAGTACAGTGTGTGGAGTGTCCTCGCGCATAGAAGCGAAGATCAATGAACGCAAGAATCGCTGACACGAGATTGATGCTACCATTGTGAAGGGCTTCAGATGAAACTAATCACCGTGCAGATTGCACTCCCACGCTCTGATGAGCAGCACTCGACCTGCGAATGTATAGGCCACTTGCGCACGCTACTGGCTCGATATGTTGCTTCATTCACGAGGAGATGTCGTGTATGAGATCCAGGACACCAACACAAGCTGCAGACACGAGACGCTACGAATTGAATCACACCGACAGGTAAGTGAGTGAGGCATTGCATGGTATAATGTATTCGCGGAGACGTACCCGAAGAGAAGGTAGTTTCGGAACGCGCGATTCTCGGCCGTGGGCTCGGCAACGCTTCCTTTCATACAATTGAGCTGCGCATTCATATCATGGAAGCTGATCGTCAGTGCGAAAGATTCAACAGTAACGTGCATCTGGAGAGAACGAACCGTGAAGTAGGACACAGCAATGCCTGTGTACAGCAGCGCCACGTAGTACGCGATCGAGCCCAGCGTTTGATACACAAGAGTGTTGATGACAAGCGGGATGTACTTGTAGCCGGAGAACGAGACGAGGTCGAGGAACGAGATGGAGCTACTGAGCAAGTACAGGCATGCTGCCATGATGCCGATCTCAACGAGCTGCATGACCAAGCAGTAGCTCGCGTCCTTGCCGATCACGTCTGGGCTGAACCTAGAAGACAGGTTTTAATAAGTGTTGACCGTGCACGCAACCCTTGCCAACAAAACGTACTGGTTCGACGCGCCCTTCGTGTAGCCGACGATGAGGATGTAGGTCAGGAAGCCCATCAGCGGTAGGTACAGGTCTGGCGCGTTGATGTCTCGCGATGGCGGTGCGTATTGCGTCTGACAAATCGTAAGAATAATTAGACACCACAGTTAAAGTTGGAGGAATATCAGCAAAGAAATCCGTACCGCCTTGTTATCGTCCGACTCGTTCCCCATTCGCCTCCAGTTGCGGTGCCAGAAAGGCATCAGCAAGATCTACGAGAGCACAGCGTCCAGAAATGAGATCTCACACAAGCTCTCCTTCCACTGTGGAACTTCCACACCAATGTGACGGCTTACCTTGAGACGGCTCTTGACGTACGAGTTGTTGACCGTGAAGTAGTACTTGACGTTGCCAAGGAGTCCGTACGCGCCAGGAAGATAGATCGCTGACTGCTCGGACAAGAAGTTCTGGGCAGTGTTCATCGCCAAGCCTGCCATTGGGTTCCTAGAGATACCACGAAACCCCAAGCTCTTTAGTCACCTGCCCATACCACACGCGGTATCATGTGGAAGCAGGACGTACGACGAGAGTTGGTTGATAATATCGTCCTGCTGTCCTTGGTTCGGCTGGCTGGTCGGGCGCATCGGAGCTGGCTGACGTGCCTGGTGTTGGTTGGACGAAGGAGGCGATTGGAACGGCGACGACGCGTTCGGTGCATAGCCAAAAGACGTCGGTTGTTGCTGCTGCACTGGCTGCTGGTAGTCATGCGTTGGGAAGAACGGCTGCGCCTGGTTAAACTACTCGACACATCACAGGATCGCGCCGTGAGCTATCCATCTATCGCACCAGAAGACTCGGCATCTACATTGGCCACTTCCACGTACCTGTTGGTGCGCAGGAGCACTCGCGGGCTGGTGGTGGTGGTGCTGCTGCTGCTGCTGCGGCACGCCTGGGAACGGCCGAGGCGCGGCCGGCTGCGAGTGGAACTGGCCCTGAGGAGCGGGCGCGCCGTAGTTGAACGCCTGCGGACGTGGCTGGCTGTGCGCCGTTGGGCGCTGACGCTGGTGTGGCTGGTACTGCGGCGCGCCGTTCGCTGGCTGCCCGAACGGCGCTCCATTACCGCCTGCACGATTCGCACGAGAGCGTGAGTCTTTTCAGTCCACAGAGACCGCCATTAGAAGCGAAACGACGCTCGTACCGTATTGGGACATAGCTCTCTACTGGGGGGTTCTCAGAGAGTCCTAGTGGCGTCTCTCGTGGGCTCACAACGCGCGTGGGCTTCGCTAAAGTTGGCGCGCTGACGACTTGCGGCGGCTCTCAACAAGACGCTGATGGAAGATGGAGCTGTTCCCCAAGAGAGCCACGTCGGGCAGGAGCGGGACTGTACCGGAACCAGGTATGTCGTTCAGCAGAGTGTCAATATGAGGTAGACCACAGAAGATGGTCCAATTGGACAAACGTATTGAAATAGCATCACCAACGGCCAAGCTGGTCTTTTCATTCTCGTATGCAGATCCCTTCGTGCTAAATGATCCTCCTCGTCCTGCCTCTTCACTTCCTAGAGCTCCTGTACGCACACTAGCCACTGTGAGACCGCGTCTAGGCCTCTGGCTCGTAGTCAGGGTTCTTGCGGAGGATCACGACGCCCTCCAGAACATTCGTGACGGGCAAGTACTCGTCCGTGGCCAGCTCCGCGCGGTCCTTGACACTAAGCAGCACTGGTGTTGTGTGCGTCTGGAAGCCCGTGATGGACTTTGGGCGACCGGCCTGGCCCACAATATCAACCTACACGATAACACGGCGTCAGTTACGCGTCACCATCGATCCACTCTCATCCATCCACAGCAAACGTACAGCCTGGCCGACTCGAACGGACACTGGCAGCGGCTGCAGCTCTTCGTCCAGCGTGATCAACATACGAGGCTGGATTGCAGTGGCCAGCGTGAACAGAAGATAGTGCGACGAGTCCAAAATCGTACGCTCCATGTCGAGCGAAGCGTGCAGCACCGTCAGGATACCGGCGATAGCCACACGCGACAGGATGAGACGGTCCGAGTGGTACGGGTGTAGCGTCATCAAACCCTACAACAGTCAAAGCACACAAAACGTGTTAGCCCATGACACGCTGACTTCAGCACCGAGCTCGCATCATCTTACCTTGCCCATGTGCAGCAAACCCTGAGCGATGCGAACCACGAAGAGAGGGTTCGCCTCTCGGCTGTAGAACTCGGACAGCTGACGAAGGAGACCAGCCACACGCGAGTTGTTCGTACCAGCCGAGATGAGACCGAGAGCGAGGATAGCATTCTGTGCGACACCCACATCCGCGTCGTGTGTCAGACGCGACAGCGTGTCGATGAGCGAGTACTCTGGGCTGGACACGTTGAGGAGCGCCAAAGCGAGCGGCACAGCGCGACGCACACCGACTTCGCCATACTGAAGAAGGTGGTCGAATGATCGGATCGCCATTTCGCTACCGACGTTTTCACCCATGGCGATCAAGGCAATACCGATCACAGCCACGCTCTGGTGCTGCGACGCTACTGGGTCCTCGATGTGCTCAGCGCAAGAACGCAGCAGTTCCTGGATCTTCAAAACGTTTCCAGAGCCAGCGTACGCACAAGTCTCCAATGTCGTCACCAAGTACTTCGACATTCTGTGCTCGATGGTCTTTGCAGCTTCGACCATCGCGTCAACACGCTCCTGGCGGCTGGTCAAACAGAAGAGGACAGAGAGCATTAGTATGGCCATCAAAAAGTTCAACAGCAAAGCATGCTCGTACCCCAAGTACAGGAGGCCGAGGCCAAGCGCCAAAAATCGACTGCACGTCGAGTCGAGCTCAGTCTCCGAGCTTTCCATCAGGCGCTGCATCAGCACGCTACCGGCTTCGTCGTCACATGTTCCAACCTCCACCATGCCGAGCGCCAGACCAGCATAAGCAACTTCCTGGATATCCGCGTTGTCGTCAGCGTGGCTGACCACTGGGATCAAGAGCTCTGACACATCTTCACGAGCTGAGCCGGCGTACGCGATACCAAGACCAAGGCACGATGCGCAACGAATAGAGCAGTTGCCCGAGTCGATATTCTCCGAGAGGAGAGCCAAAGCTGGATCGACTTCGTTGCGGACACCAGCACTCAACACACCGACGCCGAGAATGGCACCGGCCTTCACGTATTCATCTTCCGAGTACAGGTACTTGTCGATCTGAGTGAAACCCTCGTCCACATTCCACAGCATCACGAGGCCAAGCGAGGCGGCGGCGCTCATCATGCCGTGCTTCTTGTTCTTGTACAACCAGGTGCTGCTCTCTGGTGTGAGGAGCTTGTCCGTGCCGTAGCCGGCGTTCACAAAGGCGTTCACAAACGTCGATGCCAGGTTATGACGAGCCGAGTCCGCAGGCTGTGCACCAGAGTCACGGCTACGCGAAAAGCTGGCCGTCTCCGACAAGTGCGACTTGTAAATGTCCTCCGGTGTCTTGGGTTCAAGCACTTCAAGATCACGGGCCAGCACCAGGAACTTGTCGTTCAGATCCACGTTGCCGATCAAGTCGTTCACTGACGAATCCTTCTCGTCCTCGAAGTTGAAACGCTGGCGACCGAGCATGTATCCGAGCTGCTTGCGCACAATGGGGTCGGTGCATTTTTGGAAGACCTCGCTCACAAAGTCCTCGCTGCCCAGACGCAGCGCCACGCGAAGTGCGTCTGGGTACTGCTGCACACGCAGGAAGATCTGGAACGCTGTGTTCAGCAGGTTGGCGAGATCGTCTGGGTCCGACATGTAATCGGAGCACGCAAGGAGGTACAGGCACACGCGCTGGTAGTTCTTCTCATCGATCTGCGTGGAATCCAGCAGCTTGCTGAGCTGCTGCACTTCGACGAGGATGTCAATGGCCTCTGGCTCCGCATTGTGCTGCATGTGGAAGGGCACGATCGCGTCGACGATGGCCAGCAGGTCCTGCACCTTAGGGTCCACCACACCCTCCTCCGTCACACGCGCCGTGTATTCTTCTCCGACTTCTCCGGCCAGCGAACGCACAAACTCGTGGCCCCACGAGCCCAGGTCCGTACTGTGGCCCAGCAACTTGTACTTGAGACTCTCGCGCGAGCCTTCCTTGGCCATGGTCATGGCTAGCACAGCCAGGATGTCGGCCAGGTCCGTCTTGGTTTCACCCTCAGGGAAGGTCTGCACAACCGGCAATCGCTGGTCAGTCACTGCTCGCCACTACCACTCATCACCGCAAGCCTCTCTTACCTCGAACGTCGTCTTGAGCGTCACGTACGAAGGGCGCAGAAACTTGAGCGGCTTGGGCACCGACGTCATGGACGACGTGGACGTGCGGATCTCGCGGCGCAGCACCTCAAGCGCCAGCTTCTTCACGCCGGCCTCCTCGCTTGGATCGCACACGCGCTTCACCGCCAGATCCAAGTCTTCCTTGAGCTTGCGGTCTTCTTCCGACTGCAAGCCACCCACACACACACACACACAAAAACAGTCAGCGTCCGCGGCTTCTGCGGCAGCGTTTGGAGCCGCAAAAACGCACCAGATCTTCGTCCTTCACAGGCTCATCGGCCGGGTTCGCGGCGGCATTGGCGCCATCCGTCTTCTTCTTCTCTGCGTCCTTGGACTGCACGCGAATGTCCACGGCTTCCTTCATCTTGCGCTCGTGATTCGCCTCGCTTCCTTCGTTCCTCCCTCGTGCGGCAAGTGAGCCAAGGGGAGCAAACGCGTTCAAGTGGGGAGCTACAGCGATCTGGGATGGTTTCAGCCAATCACAACGCTCTCTGTACAGCATTTCAGCCAATCACACACATCAGAGAAAGATCCAAAGATGTCGTCCCGTGTTGGAATCCTTTCATGCGGGACACAGCAATCGTACTGTAGACTGCTTGAATACAGCGCCCCTTGTCCTCGAAGCGACACACAGTTCAGAAACGGCTTCAACGTCAGGTGTCTCCATCACGAGAAGCTCACCACAAGCAGGAGACACGAGGATAGGGAGAAGACCACACCCACAGCACTAGAGCCAGCCATGCCGTTTTCCATCGAACAGTACAAGCGAAAGCTGCAGGTGCGAGCTGCACAAGCTGGCAAACGCGGCTCCAAGACGGCGTTGGGCGGTGCCGAGTTCGTCTTCCATGGCATGCAGAAGCAGTACCTGGACTTCTGCGTGGAGAAAACCATGAACCCAGACCACAAGCTACTCGCCGCGCTCAAGTACGCGCCACTGCTGCTTGGTAGTGGGCGATGGATGGAGCTGTGTGTCTTACAGTGGAGGTGTGTGCAGGACACGATCCTTCGTACTGCAGCTAGACGCTTTCGCAGATGAAGAGGTACAGCTGCAGCATACTCTCTGGTCCATGGAGAGGAGACAGTATAGATGACTGACTCGGATGCATTCGCAGCTCTCGATGCACATGGAATTCCTCCAGAAGGTGGCTGGCCTGCATCAGATCGTTCTCTCGCTCGGAGTTTCCACCGTCCAAAGAGGTAGCAGAACCCTCCCGTGAATGACGGTACAGACAGCGAAGCTGACGGCTCTGTGATACCTTAGACATTAAGAAGAAGTTTGAGCGGCTCGGGATCTCCAAGGCTCCTGCGTTCAAGAAGGAAGCAGCGGCTTCGATTCTCCGGTAGTCGCAGAGTTCATGCACTCCTTGCCGTGCTGGCTTTCGACGTATCTCACTGGGATTCGTGATCAACCTGAAGTGCTTCTTGTACAGCGTGCACCAAGAGCCCCAAGCTCGTACGTCTACAGTTGCGTGGCATCCAGATCGCAGAATCTATCGCCCCTCTACTCGCTCAAGTACTGTGTTGTGCCCTCACGTATCCATTCACTCGCGTACGCTACTAACTGGTGCTGCGTCCACAACAGGCCCTCGCCAAGTGCGACAACCTCGAAGTTGTGAATCTCTGTGGAACAAGCTTGGGAGACAAGGGTCTCGAAGGTAGGTTTCGTGATTGTGTGGTATCTAGACTCGCGAGTATGCTGACATAGTGTGTATCACCGACAAGCCATCGCTATTCCACTCGCCAAGAGACCACGACTCCTATATATGAACTTATCGCAGTGCAAGCTCACTCAACGCTCCAAAGAAGACCTCGCCAAGATTATTGCGGTGTGCATCTACGTGTCTTCCTAGTTCAACTTCATATCTAACCCGCTTTCTGTCATGCTTGCGATCAGGTTCATGGTACTTTGCGAGATGAGGGAGCTTGGAGCTCAAGCCTCCGAGGAGCTACTCCCGTGGGCCGTACCACCCGCCCGTCTCTACTCGTAGATCTCAGCCACAATGCACTTGGAGACACCACCGTCGAAGTTCTCTGTTCAGCACTCTACCACGACAAGTGGATTTTAGGTATGCACTTCTGGACGTTCAGTGAACTACTCGTGTTCTCATCACGCACGTGACTAGGCCTCAATCTTAATTGCAACTCGCTGACAGCAAAGGCTCTGGGGCAGCTTCGCGACGGACTTCTCCACAGTAATTTCACTCTCGCCGTGCTCAAGGCCGAGAAAACGACTGAAGCCACCGGCCAGAACGAGGCGTCTGCCATCCACACAGCGCTATCGGACGCCGATTATGAATCGTTCGTCCACAGTATCGATGCAATTGTGGCGAAGCGAGTTCGATATCTGCACCAGTTCATATCCGAGAGCAGCGAACGCAGGCTCTTCCTCTGTAACCTGCTGCTCGAATGGCATGCCGACCAAGATCTCGTCTTTCAACTTTGCAACGAAGCGCACCTTGAGAAGAAATCCATGTCTGTCTCTCCATCTGTGGCGGATAATCAAGATGAGCTTGACGATCCGACACCATCACCACAAGCGCTTCAGCCTGTTGACTTAGGGCACATTCAAACGGTACGAAATTCTCTCTGGGACTCAGGTGTTGCAGTCAACTTACTGAGATTGATGCGAACAGATCAAGTTTCTGGTCGATCGTCTCAGCGCGTTGGAAGCTGAGCAGAGGAAGACAAGCGACTACGTGGCTCGCCTGGAGGTGTGTGGTCTCGTTTGTTGTAAGTGTTTCCTGTTCAACTGACTCGTGAAACTCATTTCATTGTAGGAAGAGAACAGACAGCTCCGGGAGAAAGTCAAATGGAAGTCGCAGCAGGAACGCGCAGCTCCAGCTTTGGAGGAGAATGTGATCGCTCAGCTCGAGCACTCGATCACTGTACTCACAAAGCAAATTGAGAGTCTGGAGATGGAGAAGGGAATTCAATAGGAAAGCTGCAAGTATAGGACTCCTGAGAAACTGAATATGGTAGAGTATCCTCAAAGCCCCGATACAGTTTTACCCCACTCGACTGGAACAGTGGTACTAATCCGTTAAAGCGGGGTATCATATTTCAGTATCCATTAAAAATTGATATTGTGATAAAAGTTGAACACATCTGAAAGGTATAGGTTTACAGCGGTTTCAGTCGAGTGGGGTAAAACTGTAGTACTTGATGCTTGTATGGAAGTGTCCAAACAAAAAATTAGCCAACCGTAGCCGTATCTTGGATAGTTTTAGCCAATAGGACATGATGGTGATGTGTAACCTGTTCTCCGACTGGCTCCGACATAATATGTTATTTCGTCGTGGCTATGAGCTACAAAACCAGAGGTCAGGATGTATTCATTCGCATATCCGCTTTCCTCCGACAAGAACGACCATGAACCTCGCCCAGCTGCAGTCCAGCAACACTCTCAAGGCCAAGACTATCGCCGAGAACGTCTTCAAGCGCTTCCTCGACGAGGCGCATGTCGACATGGCATATGTGGCCTCGTGCGTGCGCGCCGACCCCACGGGTGCGATCCTGGTGAGCTTGGTCGACCTCTTTGGCGTGTATCGGGCTCGAAGAACGGCCAGAAGCCGGCACACAACACAGTGATGCAGTACTTCCGCCAAGCCAAGCTGTGGCTGCTTGGTCTCTTCCCGCAGAGCAGTGCTCATGTCGAGGCAGCGCTGCTGAAGAAGAGCGGTCTTCTGGACCGGTACTGCAAGACTCGCCCCGAGAGCACGATGATCAAGCAAGCCAGTGGTTGTATAAAGGAGGACTAGTATTTGCTTATGCAGTATGTCTACACTAGTGCTTCCAGCCCCGCGGATTACCAAGACGTCGCCCTGCTGTCTATGTTGCGGTACCTGTTTGACCGAGCTTCAGACTTGATGCTGCTTCGCAAGCCCAACCTCTCCATGTGCATTGGCGACGTCCTCTTCATCCGCTTTGTCCGCGTCAAGACCTCGCAGGAGAACGGCCTCTCGCTCCTCCCCGACGCTTGTGCGATCACATGCCCGGTGACAGCAATCGCAGTGGCACTGGTGGTGCAGTCGACGCCGAGCGGGTATCTCCTTCCCCACCTTCCACCACCGAGCAGAGCTGACATCACTGAGCTTGGTCCCCTCGTCTCCCTCGCCGATGTGCTTCCGGTGTGACCATCGACCTGGACCTTCTTGGCATCTCGGAAGACGTCGCGCAAACCCGGGGACGGAAGGCGGCTGCTCCAGGAATCCACAGCTACGTGAACCGACTCCTCGCTCGAATCTCCACTCCAGCTGGAGTCACGACGACACTCACCTCGCACTCATTCCGCCGTGGGGGCGCCCAAGCTGCAAATGGGTGTCCAGACTTGATGCGGCACTGGATTGCCGATCGTGGTGGCTGGAGCATGTCGGCGACGAAAACGACTTTCCAGTACATCTTCAACACGACCCAAGAGGACCAGAAGGTGTCAAAGGTGCTCATGCTCGTGGCGCCTGATCGCACGCCAAACGCCGAGTTGACCCCGATAGGCAAGCAGCAGAGCCGGCGCGCTGCGGCGCTACGGACAGAGGAGAGGCACAGCCGCTACAGCAATTTGGAAACGACCTCCGGTGTAG